>JALPQD010000053.1:857298-1078179 GCA_023101885.1 Typhlomys cinereus
GAGGATGTGGAGAGAGAGGACTCCTACATTGCTGGTGGGAATGCAGGCTTATTCAACCACTCTGGCAATTTTTTAAAAAGTTAAAGATTGAAATGCCATATGACCCTGCTATACCACTTCTGGGAATAATCCCCCATAAAGCAAAAATTCACTACAATGGCCAAGTACAACCATGTTCATAGCAGCACTATTTACAATAGCAGTCATGGAATCAACACAAATGCCCAACAGTTGAGGACTAGATAAGGAAAATGTGGTACATGTATACAATGGAATACTACTCAGCCATCAAAAAGATGAATTAATGTAATTTTCCAGGAAATGGATGGAATTAGAAAAAATTATATTAGTGAAGTATCCCAGATACAGAAAATTAAGTGCTGTATATACTCTCTAATAGGTGGATCCTAGTACTAAACCCACTTAATGACATATTCAAAGATAAATCTCTGTAATACCTACAGTAATAGCAAAGATTATAAACAGGAGGGAAGGGAGAGGAAGGCCCCCAGGAATAAGGAGAGAGAGGATCATGCTCCAGTAGAGAAAATAGGTCACTATCAAGTATTGCATGTAAGTAGCGAGACATCTGGTGAAGCTCACTCTCACTTTCCTTCCTGGTCACTTGCAACTGAGGAGGTTTGATCTCACCATTCAGGGAAGATATAGGGAATGGCAGATACATAGTAACCATCCTGCAAATGGGAGACTGACCTCCACACACACACACTGCGTTATCCTTCTCCTATTCCTTTGAATCTCCTGTTATAGTAAGATCTACCTTTGAATCTCCTGTTATAGTAAGATCTTCATTTAAACAACCTTTTTCCTTTGGTTAGGAGGAGATCTCCAATACCAATTAGGATGGAGCCAAGGATGGTGCACGAACATCAAAATTGAAAATGATAACAAACCATAATTCAGGACACCAAAGACCCTACATTAATCACCTGGAGCCAGACCAGTCAAATCTCTCCCCATCCTAAAGCTCAGGGAAACTTGCAGAAGAGGGGGCAGCAAGATTGTAAGAGCTTAAAGATGGAGGGACCAAGGATATGCAAGATACTCCACACAAGTTAGAGCTGCAGTAGCCATAATTGGACTTTGCATGACCTGCAGAATGACTGATATGTCAATGACATATCAATGACATATCAATGACATATTCAATAACATGAATCACAGGCAGTAGGATCCTTAGAGACAAGGGATTAACAGTCATAATAGTGTTCCCATACTAAAGGGGAGCTCTGGGCTACGCCACTGAGTCTTTATACCTCACTAGAATGGAGGACTCAGAGTGAAGTTTGGCATTCACACAAAAGAATGCTCCAGCAAATGGGAGGGGGGAAGTAGGAGGCATTGGAAGAAGAGGAGAGAGGGGGGTGAAAGGAAGGGGAAAAGGGGAAGCGGGTGCAAGGGGGACTGGGGAGGGGTAGAGGGAGGGAGAGGACCGGGGTACCTATTGAGCTTGTTTGATTGGGGAAAAAAATAAATTAAATAATTAAATAAAAAGCTTGCAGCATAATTCAATCAAGGATATTTCAGCTTTGTTTTAATATTATCAGAACAATGAAATGGACATTCACAAGGAAAGAACTTGGAGAGATTCTATGCACTAAATACTGGGGCTGGGTTATTGAGGTCAAGAGCACATCAAAGCCAGTGCTTTACTACCATGTGAACCAATTAACAAAATGTATGTTACCAGAACTAAAAGTCAAAACTATGCTTCTGTGAATTCACAGCAACTGACATTCATACTTTATTTTATTCACATGAACACCATGAACATAAATACACATGAATCTAAAACCAACAAGTCCTATTTTAGTATTGAATAGGAATGGTACTTGGTTAGCATTGTAGACTACACTTCCTCATGAAACAGGCAAAATCCATTTGTCCATACTTGTCTAGTCTCTGGTTTCTCTTGGGACTGCAGTGTCTTCTCTTGTCTAACCTGTTTATGCTATAGCCTTTTCTCTTGGTAATATGAGCTACTACTGTACAGCCATTTAGAGAATGAATAAAGCAGTTCGTATAACTGCATCAAGAATAAAACACACCATTGTCATGGGGGTTCCTTTCTGAGGAAGCAAATGAAAGTGTAATTGAAATATTTAGAGAGCACATTGATTGACACTGGTTGGGCTTGTTACGCAAGTTTTCTGACTTGTGAGATGGAAGGACATTGGTTCAGGAGTAACGTGAGCTGTGGGCTCCTGTTATCTCTACATTCTCCAGCCTTGCTTGGGGTTTGATCTCAGATGAATCATTTTCTTTGGAAGATCTAGTAACATGTGACTCATAATGGAGGGTGTCAGACACAGCTCTCTTGCTGCCACATGGTAAAATGGTCCATCACTATTGAGCTCAGGAGTACACCAACAGCCATCTTTCAAAACCAGCATTTCACTTCATTTCAAATAGCACAGCCTCGCTCCAGAACTGCAGAGGACTCATTTATGTTTCTCCCCATGGAGTCTGTGACGCACAGACACATTGCATCTTTTTCTACTTCCAGAACTGCTTTGCATGATTGTTGTAAAACAGCCCCAGCTCAGTGCAAGGCCCTGTCCAGGTTCAGGCTACATATAAGTTGGCACATGGTTTGGTTATCCAGTATAAGGACTGGAGAGGTATTCTTAAGTGTGGGTATGTTTTCTCCAGATCCCAAAGGCATCGAGTAAGCATTGTCCTTCTTCCTTCTCGGTTGTAACATAAAGCAGACACTGCTGTTGGCTTTTTCCTTTGGATGAGACATTTCAATGAAGTGTAATCTGTACCCCTATGGAAAACAAATTTCTTAGGTATCCATTGTGCTAGATGCCCCTTTTTCTCCCATCTTGGTTAATTAGCTATGTTCAATGTAATGAATGAGTCAAAGTGAGCTTCAGTAATGTATTAAATAGCTCTTTTATTATTTAATTGTTGATTCTAATTATTCTATTTAAGCATCATATTTCCTCATGAGCTTTAGAGATTCGTATTGCTCTTTTTTATGTGAGTCAAGTGGGCTTTTTAGCTTTGGGTTTCTTTTTATTTTATTTTCCCTCTTTGAGCACACATGTAGCACCTGACAGTTTCAAACTTGCTTCCATATGGCCCTGAAAGTCTGAAAATCACCATCAGGTCAAATATTGTGTTTTGAGTCCTTGTTCTGTCAATTGAAAACTATACTGATTCAAAACTTAGGCAGTTTATCCTGAGTTCTGATTGAGAATATGAGACTGTCCTTGGATCTTTCAGGACAACGAACTTTCTATAAGCCACAGTCCCAAAGGAGCTGGACAAAGTCCATTGCTTCACCATCCTCCACCTCTGTGTGAGGCCAGAGCCTCACTTATGTCCTTAATGTTTAGGGGTGAGTTGTGCACTACTTCTTGTCTATAGGGGGGAGCAAATTAATCCTTTAAGAGATTCTTTAAGAGGGTCAAATATCCTGAGTGCCACTACACTGCTTAGCCTGCACACCATTCTGTTGTCATTTCTAGCCCTGCTCACATGTTGTTCTGTTTTTCTTATACTCAGAGATTTGAACTTTATCTATTTTTTCTTTTTTTATACTTAAAAAATATACATGAATGATATATAAATGAAAAACAACAAATCTTAGGGTCATACTCAAAATACTTAATTAAAACTAGCAAGCAAAAAAAAAAAAAAAAAGGCAAAGCTAACTTTACGGCTCGGATCAGAACCAAGACTTATAAAATGACAACACAGGTAAAACTTTTATTCAGCTCCTCCAGTCAGTAAGGAGGAAAGGTGGCAAGGTGACTTAGTGTGGTTCCCCTGGAAGCCAAACCAAACACAAAATCCCAGTGAATGAAGGTCAGTTGGAAAGCCAAGGACAGTAGAATAGGAAAGGGAGAAGGAGAAGTGGAGGGAAGAGCTAGGATGCACTTCTCCAACAGGAGAGAGCATAGGTGTCCCTATAGCAGGGACACTGGGAACCAGTGTGACCATAAGCTTTCATTCCACCCACTTGAGGACAAAGAGAGAAGATTCACACACCAGTTCCTGCCATTTATTGGTTAAGGGTAGCTGCTAAGAACTTTCAGGTTTGCAGGCAACAGTGACTTGCAATGAGTTAAAAAATGGAAGAAAGACTTAAGTTTTGGAGTTAGCAGAGAGACAATCAGAGAATAAATTTGATTTTAGTCATATATACAAATAATGGCATTATAACTTCTAATTGTGAATTTATATATCTATCCTTTCTCACATCTCACTGCATTAACTAACTCCTTTAAAACAGTATTTATGCAATGAAAATATCAGGACATCTTGGTTTTATCTGGAGTGACAGAAGATGTCTAATGTTCTACCTCTGAGTATGTGTTCAGTTCTGGTAATAAAAGATATTCTATTTATTAACCAAAGAAACTCAATAGTCATAGAACTAGGCTTTAGTTAAGGTATAAAAAAAGTCATTGTAATGCTCAATTTTAACATGGATTATTGTCTTAATTCATACTTCCTTAATAATAGTAATAATAATTTAATAATAATGATGGTGATGATATAACAAACTAAACTTAGGCCTTTTTGATTTTTTTTACAAAGCTAGATATCCAAACCAAGAACTGACAGGAGTGCACACATGTTACCATGTTTAGCAATTGTCAAGATTACCAAGTTCACAAAGCATCATGAACTAGGGTAAGCAGAAAACCATGACGAATATATCCGGGGGAATAATACTTAAGGATGATTATTTGTAACAAAATATTTTACTTCACAGAATAGCTTTTCAATTTTTTATTTGCCCTTGAACATTTACATTTATAATTTAAAGTAACAATGAAGTTCTAGAGGTCATTTGTTGAATGGAACTATTATTCACCTTTTTTTCTTTTTTATTATTATTATTTCCGTTCATACAAACTTAACAGGTACACCAGTCCCCTCCCTCCCTTCACCTCCCCCTGACCTCCTCCCTTCTCCTTCCCCATCCCCCAGTGCCTCCCCCCAATCCCTGGAGCATCCTTTAATGTGCATGTCAAACTCTCCTCTGGGTCCTCCCCTCCGATGAGGTGCAAGGACCCAGGGGCATTTCCCAGGACCCTTTCCTGTGTTCCCCTTAAGCTTAGGAACACTACTGTGACAGTCAGTCCCTAGCCTCCAAGGATCCTAGTGCCTTTAGTCCATGCTAGACTTTGTGGGGTCAATAATGTGTTGGACATAGTGAGGGTCATGCAAAGTCCTATTATGATTGCTTCGGCCCTAACTTGTGTGGAGTATCTTACATATCATTGCTCCTCCCATCCTTGTGCTCTTACAATCTTACCGCCCCCTCTTCCACAAATTTCCCTGAGCTTCAGGATGGGGAGAGATTAGGCTGGTCCAGTTCCAGGTGGTTGATATAGAGTCTCTGATGTTCTGAATTATGGTTTGTTGATTTTTTTCGGTTTTGCTGCTCCTGCAATGCCCTTGGCTCCATCCTGAAGGGTATGGGATATCATCCCTGGCCAGAGATAAAAAACCTGTTAAATTAGAGTCTTGCTATAAGAGTATATTCAAAGGTAGATGCAATAAAAGTAGGACACTGAGGTGAGAGAGGGGTAAGGTCAATCACCCATTTACAAAATGGTTACTTTTATCTGGCACCTTTTTCGATGAGTTTTATCTCTGTGTTCCATAGTTAAGAATAGGAAGCATAAGAACATTCCTTAATTTTCACAGCCAAGTCAATCTATTGAATATTGCTATGTGATAGTACAGGACCTTACTGTTGGATCATTATCATGCTAATATTATAGTCATTGACTTCTAAAATGCCAAACCCTGACTTTCATCTGTGAAAGCTAATTCTAAGTTGAAAACAGTTTATAGACGTCTGCTTAAATATGTACATTCAAATATGCATAAGGATATTAAAAAGCCCTTTCTACTTAAAAAGAAAATCATCTCTTTGCAGTCCTTGTTAGACCCTCAAGCCATGGATTAGACACAGTGATGTGACTGTGGAGAAATGAAGAGATGATGCTCAGACCCTGCAGTGGGAATTGCTCCTCTGCCCACAGGACTCAGGCATCCCAGAATCTTTTATGGCCCCCACATGTAATCTCCATTGTGCTATCCATAGTATCCTCAAAATTGTTTTTCTTAAAGAAAAACATGTATAAATACATATTTTCATGTATTCCCCAAATATGTGTTCTTATATTCCCTAAACAGAATTGAGACATAATTATGCTCAAAATTTTTTTAAAATTTTTTTATTATTTATTCAATTGTGCTCGTGTGTGTGTGTGTGTGTGTGTGTGTGTAGAACCACGGATGAATTCAGGAACCACCTTGGACCACCTCCACCTCCTCGTTTACTCTGCCCCGGGATTCACAGGCTCCGCCCTACCAGAACCGGAAACGCAGGCCGCCCCCGCTTCTGCCCGGCGTCTATACGTGGGGTCTAGGATCCGAACACAAGACCTTCCGCCTGCAAGGCAGAGACTTAACCCCCGAGCCACCTCTCCAGCCCCTCAAAAATTGTTTTTTTAAATGAAAACCCTCACTGGAAATGAACAAAAAACTTCCATAATTCAAAAGAGTGACTCCACAGAGACACATACAGAGAAGCAAAAGTCTATTGACAAATGCTCCTGTACAGCTCAGTTTTATACAGAATATTGAAATTCCAAAATGGTTTTCATACAATTGATAAGGTAAAACATTCCAGCAAGCAAAATATAAAGATGAAAATACACTATGCATTGCTTATATCCCTTTTAAGAAAGTATACTTAAAAGATTTTTTTTTGCAGGATTGCAAAAAAATGAACTTTTGGACACTGCAACATCAAAAATCCGCCACACCAGAAGCAAGGAGAGAGGGGACCATGTTACAGCAGAGAAAACAGGCCTCCATCAAGGACTCAAATAAGTAATGAAACATCTGGTTAAGTTCACAGACTTTCGTTCCTGATCATTTACTACTGAGGGGGTATGATCTCACTAGAAGAGGAGGGCATATAGTCTGGCAGATAAAAAGTAGCCATTTTGCAAATGGGTGATAGACCCGTCCCTCACTGTGGTTTCCTACTTTTAATACATCTACTTTTGAATGTGTTCTTATAACAAGGCTCTAGATTAACAGCTTTTTGTCTCTGGCCAGGGGGTGACATACAATGCCCATCAGGATGGAGTGAAGGGCATTGTAGGAGAAGCAAAACTGCAAAAGAAAATCAACAAACCACAATCCAGAACTTCAGAGACTCTATATCAACCACCTAGAACTAGGCCAGCCTAATCTCTCCCCATCCTGAAGCTCAGGGACATTTGCGGAAGAGGGGGCGGTAAGAGTGTAAGAGCAAAAGGATGGGAGTAGCAATGATTTGCAAGATACTACACACAAGTTAGGGCTGAAGCAATCATAATTGGACTTTGCATGCCCTGAGCAATGTCCAACACATTATTGACCTCACAAAGTCTAGCATCTGCTAAAGGCACCAAGATCCTTGGAAGCAAGGGATTGGCAGCCACAGCAGTGTTCCTATACTTAAGGGGAACACGGGAAAGGGTTCAAGGAATAGCCACTGGGTCCTTGTACGTCACCGGAGAGGAGGGCTCAGAAGAGAATCAGGCATGCACAAGAAAGGACTCTCTGGGAATTGGGGCGGGTGGCACTGGGGGATGGGGAGGGAGGGGTGAGGGGAGCGGGAGGAGGGGGTTCGGGGGGAGGAGGAGGGAGGGAGGGAACTGGTGTACCTATTAAGTTTGTATGAGCTGACATAATAATAAAAAATGTTAAAAAAATCAGCACTACTACCTTTAGGATTTGTTTTCTTCCTTTTCAGTTCACTACACTCCACTTTAGTCATAAATGTTAACTTAAAATTTCCAGAGAAAACTGTTAAGTTTTAAGTGAAGCAGCATTATGTGTAGTATAAACCATCACCACTGTGCACACTATGGTATAAGCTGCACACTCACTACTTAGTTGTCATGTGGTTGTCAGACCTTCTATTGTGATGCCACAGTACCTGCATTCAAATAATGTTCATTTTATTCAATAATGAAAACTAAGTATATAAAGTAATGATTCTGTTAATTTATGCCAAAAGGCAGCAACCTTTACGCCAAAAGGAAAAAGTTCTCCACTTATTAAGGAAATGAAAAAAGACATCTGCTGACGATGCTGTGATATATGATAACAGAAAATGAATGAAATTGTGCAGGAAAAAGAAATTTACTTTAGCTTTTCCCTTGGTTTTCAGAGTTTAACAGTTATCTGAACAGCACCTGATAAGTTTTATTCAGTCACATTACTTTATTTCATCATAATATAGATGCATCAGGTAACAATATCATAAAAGGCTAAAACAGCCAATATAGTACAATGTAGTGACAGAAAAAATATTTGCATGATTTGCTTAAAATTTATTTATTTTAAACAGAGACAATGAGAGAGATAAAGAAAGAAGTTGAATGCTGTGGTGTACAGGTGAAGGCTAGCTTTAGTTCTCTCTTTCTACCATGTGTGCGTCTCAGGATCAAATTCAAGTCACTAGATTTGCCAGTACTTACCTGACCTGATGAATAACCTCACGACTCTTATTTGCATAATTATTATTATTGTGCTGTGTGATGCTCTAACTCTGTTATTTTTAGTGATTGCTGTAAATATTTTACTAATGCCTAATTCATAAATTGAATATCATATGTCTGTATAGAGAAAACAATATAATTAGCATTCAGTGCTATCTATGGTTTCAGTCATTCATTTTGCTATGTATCCTTGAAAGAAAAAAATAACTATGTAACACACTATTCTTTGGTGGTGAAAAGCATGCAGTAATTCTTGAGAAGTAAGTTTCACAATTTATAAAAGCAAGTTATTGACTGAAGTTGATACAGATTAGTCCTGGAACCAAGATGTTATGGTAGAGTTTCTATTTGGAAAATTTCTAGCAACATCTACAGTACTAGACCCGTAAATAGTGAGTATATGCATTTCAAGATTCTTCTCCAGCATTAGTACAGTGAATATTTGTTGCTCATAAAATCATGGGAGGACAAATCGACACAGAAGAACAAGTAAACAGAACCCAGAATAGTATCTTTTATGGCTTAGATCTTTTATGGACTGACCTGCGTCATGTAAGCTCTATGTGTTAAAGTCCTCAAGCACTCAGTGTTGAAAGAAGTAATTCAGTGAAATTAGATATTTAGAACCAGCTCGAATCAATTTTGACAAATGTCCATGTAAGAGGAGCAGTCTGGGGCACAGACACACAAAGAGGAAGAGCATGTTTAAATCACACAATCTATAGTACCTTGTTATGACATCACTGGCAAACTAATTCAACAGTGTGAAAAAAAAGAAAGCATTTGAAGGTATGTGAGGGATGAGAATAAAGGAGATTAGAAATTTCACAGCAAAATCAGATTGGCAGTTTGGAAGTGTCTTGCAAGGACAGATACAAAACTGACAGATGACATATCTCAACTATTTTATTAATTTATTTTTAGTGGAGTAAATATATTTCTAAAGGTTTCATGTCTTATTTACCAGCACAATTAAAAAATGCTATGTTTTTCCAATTTTTTTGTTCCTATGACATCATAATTTCCTAAATTTGAAATGATCACTAATATGCTCAGCTTATTCTAAAAACAAGCTTGTGGTTGATGAATGGCCCTTCAATACTTTCCCACTTAAAATAAGCCTGATGGCTTTCCTAAACCAAGGATAAAACAAAGCATAAATCAAAGGATTCAGGGCTGAGTTATAGTAGGCAACCCAGCAGCAGATCTCATAAACATAAGTAGGGGTGATGAAGCCCATGAAGGCATCAATCAGGGTGTCCACTATATAGGGCAACCACGAGACCATGAATGCTACCACTGTGACCCCCAGGGTTTTTGCAGCTTTTCTCTCTCTCTTGGCCACTCTGGCTTTGTAACTGTCTGAGGAAGATTCTGTTTTACTACTGCCTGTGGTAGTTTCTATTTTTATGGCCTGCTGTTTAGCCACTAAAAAGATCTTACTGTAAAGAACGATCATAACCAGGGTAGGTATGAAGAATAAAAGAAAATCTATCAAAACCCAGTCTTGATTGACCACGATTTGGCAGCCCCCCACACAGCTGAGGGCACTTACTAAGTTTTCCATGCCCGCGGCACTGATGCCAGTGTAGAACACGGCTCCACTGTACGCCAGGGGCAGGATCCAGGAGACCCCAATGCAAATTCCTGACGTGGACACCGTGAACTTGGTGGGATAGACCAGAGGGTCGGTGACAGCGATGTACCTGTCGATGGAGATGAAGCACAGGTGGAAGAGAGAGGAGTAGCAAAACGCCGCGTCACAGCAACTGTGAAGGCTGCAGAATTTGTCTCCGAAGTACCAGCAGCTCTCGATGGACCTCACCATGCTGAAGGGCATCACAGAGATGCCCACCAGAAAGTCGGCGCTGGCCAGAGAGGCGATGAGGAAATTGGCTGGAGAGTGTAGCTGCTTGAAATGAAGGACAGAAATCACCACCAGCAGGTTTCCACACACGGCCAGCATGGCCCCAAAGCCGAACACTGCATACAGGATGACCCGGGCCCCGGGCGAGTAGGGGCTTTTAATGCAAGAGCCGTTGACGCCATCATAGCACAGCTGCAGAGCTGGTTGGGAGGAATTGCTGGTCATGGTTCTGCTGCCTGCTGCTTGCTGTGTTCCTGTCCTGTGGCAGGCAGGATGATTCTGAATTCTGAAATTCAAACAGAAGGATACTTTGCATCTGGAAAATTGATTGCAAATATTGCCCAATCCTTTTGCCATTTTAACGTTAAAGAAAAAAGAATTTGAAAGCTCTTTAATCCTGTAATTATTCCTGTAGCTACGCAACATCTCATTGTTAATCCCAGCCACCTTCAGAAGGACCTTTCCTGAGTCCAGCAGTTCACAGGATTAATGAAAGAAAGATGTGAGGCAGTTCCTTGCAAAAGACCATACCTTTTTACAACAAAAGGAAAATTTAAACTCAGAAAATCATTTTTGCTTCTCTCATTATTTCTGTAACTATGATCCCAGGTATATCTCCTATGAATTTACCTTAATACAGACCTGTATTGCCTGAATAACTGAACAAAGGAACTCTTCATTAAATTTCGAACTCCAAAAGTTTTTTGGGACTGAGATAAGAAGTTGCCTTGACGAGCTCACACAGGATGACAATCCAAAGCTTCTACCCTCAGCTAACTGAAGTCTTAGGGCATCTGATATCTCAGAACTCAGTTCCTGGAGCCCTTTCTTAACAAATACTTCCCAGAACGACTGTCATATTCCTTAGGTAGAACATTGTCAGAAAGGGCTCCCTTCTTCGTTTTGTTAAAAAAAGATGTACAGATAACATGCTTAATCCAACTTTGAACCTTTTTGCTTAATTAAACTGATCATGACCAATTAGTCAGAATGACTTCTGATTAAATTTGGCTTTTTAATTCAGAAAAAATTCAATTATTATATATTTAAGCAAATGTTTTATAAATATTGTCTCAGGGATTATTCTCTTAAAGTATAGTGAAAATTAAAAGAAATGTAAAACTCAGAAAGTTTAAATCATATAATAATTGTATAATTATTTCCAAATTATTTCCAAACAAATAGATGTACTATGAATTTTCATCAGCCTAGGAATCATGTTATCTGGATAATGTAAAAAAAAAAAAAACTGTTTAAATACCTGAGTTTTTGCACCTTCCTCCAAAGGAAAACCACATATAATAACTATTAGGTAGGAAACATTTTACTTGGTTTTTATCTCTTAGAATTTTCAGGAAGCTAGCTTACCCACTCCATCTACTTTATATTCCCCACAAAGTGTCCCTGTAGTGTGAGGTGTGACTCAGGAAAGTTTTTTAATTATTATAATTGCTAAGTTCTTCTCTAACATGTTTCTCTCTGATGAGTTCCTTTCCAGATTTACTTCTTATGTTCACAACCAAAAGACTGCTTTCGGTTCGACAATGCTAAAAGATATTCCTTATCCATAATTCTGTCTACATAATTTACAGTGCCAAATGAGAATGAACAAAGGAAGGAAGACCTATTCAAAACTCTGCTGTCACATGAAGATTCTCAAAAATAAAGTCTTCCCCCCCTGTGGTCTCTCCTGGCCTGTTGTGATATTTGACATTTGCTATGAAATGTTCCATTTCCTTAGGTAGGACATTTAGACAGAGCCCACATGCTCTGCCCTCTAGCTCTAGACATCACCCAGCCACTGTCAAGTTATCGTCCTGTTAGCTGCTGAACCTATGTACTGTGATCACACTGGGCCTGATGAAGTTGGCCCAGTCTCTGCCTTTCTCATGGACTTGTCATTTCAACCAAAGCACAGAGGACACGTCCTCAAGGAACGCATTCTAGGAGGAACCTGGATTCCTGGATACTGAGTGTGTGTTAGGTGTGTGTGGGGGGGTGCAAGGCGGGTTACTGAGAGGTGAGAAATAGGTCTTGCCAAGCGGCTTGTTGAAACACTGTGAATCTATCTGTCTGGTTCGTGACAATCTCCTAGGGAACATCTGACCACAACTCTGTTCATACATCCAGACCTCTATACAGTTGGGAACAGGATGGCCAGGAGTTAGGGAAGGAGAAGATATTTGGATGAGGTTCCAGGTGCCACAGAGTGAGAAGCAGGTGGCTAAACCTGTCAGAAGGAAGAGGATGCAGAATAATACAGACCACAGGTGACTTGAGACTTCAAACATGTCTCTTTGGACAGTGTTTATTCAATGTTAAAAAAAGGATTTTTTTCTAAGATAAAATTCAGCAGCTCCACAGTAAAGCAGCTCCAATTGCAAGCCTCTGCTGCCACACCAGTTGGAGTCTGTCATAGTTAGGCACAGGTGTCAACTTGACAGTTGAGGGCTTGAGCTCTGGGCACATTTGTAGAGAATTAATGGTTGAGTTAAGCCCATAAGAAACCTGCAATAAATTGTCTAGCTGATGGGGAAGGCCCAGTCCATGGTGAGTGGGACTTAGACCCTGAACAGGTGAATAAAATATCGAGAGTTGGTTGAGAGAATCACCATCCTTGTGCACACTTAGCCAGACATGCTAGTCTGGCAAGTAAGGATTGTCCATCTCTCAGCCGCTATGTAGAGATGGTGTGGCCAGTTCCTTCGGCCCTGGTGTTGGTGCACACTCTCCCATCAAGCTGGACTGAGTACTGTAACCAGATGTCCTAAGGAAATAAACTCCTTGTTCCCTTAAGCATTTTGATGGTCATTTATCAGCAACCATGTAGGCAACTGTAACAGCATCCATGGACCAACATTGCTGTTACCTTTCAGATTTTAAGTTACAAAATCAAAGATGAAATATACTAACTGAATTGTGCCCATCCACCAGGGCATAGAGCTTTCCTGACCTAGAGCTTTATACTGGCAACGTTGCCAGGAATTCGGGGAGTTAAAAGGGAAAGTAAGTACTGATGCTCCAAGAACTACTTTCCCGTCTGGGAAAATAGTTACCTTTGATCCTACAAAACAGCAACCAATTAGAAGATGTGAAAAAGACTTATTTTTTTGACATGAAGTTATTAAGGAGTTGAAAAAAATCAGTTACTTTGTATAAATACATTATAAATACATTGGAACCCAGCATGTTAAAGCTGTGGTATGAATGGCTAGGGTGGTAACTCCGGGGCGAATCATTTGCCTGGTAAAAAAGAGACCCTGCATCTAATTCCAAATGTTACCAAGAGAAAGAAAACAAACAAACCAACCAGTTCTAGAATTGGGTTTGTAACTTGTGCCTAGAGAGTTCTTAGATTCGATTCCCAGTGTAGCCAGGGGGGAAAAACATGTTAAAAAAAACTGAAAATAGACAGACATTCAAAGATCACTACTAAATTCTTCCTGGTAATACAATCTCTCTACCTTCTCTGAAAATTCTTAAGCCTAATTTGATCTTTTTCCTTCCTTATTTATTTTTGTAAAATAAGACTATATTAATTATGTACTGGTTTTCATTATGACATTCTTAGATGTGTACATAATTTGCTATCTTTGCATATTTTTATTCAATTTCTTTTCTTCTCCTCTTTCCTTGTCTTCTTAATGTCTCATGCATATCCTAATCTTTCTATTTTAAAATTCAAATTCATCTAGAAGATGTAGAAGATTCATCTAGAAGAGAAAATGTTTGCCGTTTGTCCTGTAATGGCTTAATTTGCCTTACACAATGATTTCCAGCCCCATTTATTTTCCTGCAAAAAATATACATAATTTTAATTCTCTTATTTTTTGAAACAGAGTCTCACATATCCCAGGCTGATTTTCAATTCACTATGTAGCTGAGGATGAGTTCCAATACTTATCTGTTATGGGGTGACTGCCTGGCAGGAACAGAAGTTCCAGATATAATTATCTTTGAAAAAGTTGATCTTTATTACTCTAGCTAGAGGACCACAGTTCTCTGGTCAAGAAATATCATGAGCCAGAAGTGATGAAAGACAGGCTACACACTTTATATATGTATCTTGCTTTAAATAGAAGGAAAAAAAAGACAGACATTCAAAGGGTCCCTGAGATTAGAGTTAGAAGAAAATGCTGCTTCAATATTTGTACAATATAATTATTCTACATTTTTACTCTATCATCCAAACTTAACAGAGGCATACAAACATTCCTAAAAGTACACTCACTAGTCTGCCCCCCTAAGAAGGAAAAAAAGGGGGAGCCCTGTCTTGTCTATGATCTTCCTAAAGAATGTGACAGTCTCCTAGTGACTATCCACTCTATTTACTAAGGAAGGAAAGCAGGATCAGATACTGAGGTAATCAGAAGCCAGAAGTCATGTTAGGGACAGAAGATGTGGAATTTTATCCTTTGTGAGCAATCTCAGAGCAACCTCTTATCTCAGTCCCAGTGGAAAGGATGAGGGCTGAGACAGGTTGTCTGTAGGATAGACTTTTATTAATATTTCATCTTAGTTCAGATCCTCTTGCCTCCAAGAATGCTACCATGCCTGGCCCCATGATTTCAGTCTTTATGACTGAATGATACCTCATTTGCATATGTAACACATTGTCTTCATTCATTCATCAGTTCATGGGGGCTGATTCACAGACTTAACTATTGTGAATCATGCAGTGATATTCATTCATTCAGGGGTATCTCTATGGGATACTGACTTTGATTCCATTGTGTACATACTTAGTGGAAGAGTCGAGTCATATAGTATCAACTGCAGGTGGTTATAAGACTAGAAAGGGGTGGGGTGGAAAACACAAGAAAATATCATACTTGTGATGGCACAGTAGGCACAGGACGGGGGGAACCAAGCAAAGGGTCCCTGAGATTAGAGTTAGAAGAAAATGCTGCTTCAATATTTGTATAATATAATTATTCTACATTTTTACTCTATCATCCAAACTTAACAGAGGCATATAAACATTCCTAAAAGTACACTCACTAGTCTGCCCCCCCAAGGGACTGAGTGTGAATCTTCTCTCATTATGACCAGCATAAGAGAAGGATGCACTAATGATGGCATGTGGTCATGGCGGAGCCCAAACTTCAAAGACTGTTAATGAGAGGAAGCAGAGACGAGGCAATCAGTGTCTTGCCTCTGTGGATTAAAGGCCTGAGGTTGGCAAATCCAGATAGGGCACAGCGTTGAAATGCAAAGGAAGAACAGTAGGCATTGAATACATGAAGCCAATTTTTCTAATAATGATCCAAGAAATTGTTCAAGTTCATGAAAAAAATATATTAACTTCATTCACTGCATAATCCGTTTGCATCTGACAAGGGTTTCTTAGAGATACTGGCAACTGCTCTGTAGACGCTGCTTTTTGAGCAAAAAACTTGCCATCTTTGATCAGTCAGGTGTAATTTCTTGCAAGAGATCATCAAGATCAAATCTTTAGAGGACTTAAGTTCCCACAGAGACAGAGGAGATGAGTAGGGTCATTGCACCCAATACAGGTGCACCTGTATTGGGGATTCTGGCTGCTCCTTCTTGTACCTCCAAGATATCTGTATGCAAGTCTAACCTAGTTGCACTCAGCAAGCTCTCAGAACATCTTAGAAGAGGAATGTGTAGGCTAAGGAAGATCAACAGAGGAGGGGCTCCATCTATACAGCTGTGGGGAAATCATCATATTGGAATGAGACATTGCAGTGTGGCTACTTTGGGGTCACCTCTACTCCTGTGAGGTAACCCTCCTTACACTCCTGTAACTAACTCCTATCAACTCATTGGTTCATCAAGTCAGACTTTGGTATAAATTGTTACTTGCGTGATGTCTCCCGGGGAAATGTTGCACACAACAGCTGCCTATAGAAGTCTTTGAGGTGGTGATAAGCTCTATGAAATGTCACTGGTTCTAACCATGGCCTACAGATATTCTGTACAGTCTTTTGTTTTCTTGTCCCAGCAATCTCTCAGAACAAGTACTTATTGTCCAGTCACCTTGAGGCAGAAACATTAGATTTCTTTCAACCCCAGTTTAAAACTTCAGCCCATATCTGAGTGTTCCTACTTTCCCCGTACCCTGCAGCAGTGAGATGTGAGTGTAAAAAGTTTTTGTTCCTTATCCATATGCCTTTTCTGCTTTTATACTATGAGGAGTAGCAAAGCGTAGATTGAAAACATTGAGATAATTTGATGTCTACTTCCTCCCCTTGGTAGCACTTGCTTCGTGGGTTTCAACTCTGTGAATTGAATCTCTGTAATTTTGGTGTCACGAAGTGTAAATCCTCTGCAAACTGTGAAAAGCATCCTCATTCCCCAGTTACAAAAGGCTGAGATCAGTGCTGGGTTGACCTCTGCCCACATGCTCCCCAATTCCCATGACATATGTCACTGATGTTCTGTGCATCCTGCAAGAGCTGTCAATCTTCAGTGATTTCCTTTGTTTTCTCCATCGTGTAGAGCTCATGCATCTTTGCTATTCAGGTCAGGAATATTGTAGGCTTCTCTCTGCTGTCCAGTTATCTTCCTAGAAGTCTCTCTAATTTTCCCTTCTTTCTAATCCAGTGAACACAGAACAAATTAAGAAGTGTTACTGAATAATGATGTGTAAGAGAGAATAAACTTGAGTCATGAGCTGAGGAGATGGCGAGATGGTTACATTTTGGCCTCACAAGCCAAAGTTTGCATTTGCAAATCCCACATAAATATGCTGGATGTGGAAGCCATATGTACTTCCAGCTCCAGAAGACAGAACATGTTTTTTTTCCAGAGCAAGCTTCCATGTTAACGATAAGTTCTGGATTTAATTAGAGACCTAGACTCACAACAATAAGGTGGAAGATCAATCAAGAATGATTGCTGATATCACCCGTGGGCCTCCACAGGTACAAATACTCAAGTACACTAATGTACATATACTCCCCCACACACACTCACTCACAACAAAACACATACACATACTCACACACATACATACAAACATGCATGCATACCATACATACATGCACACCATACATACATGCACAAAAGAGAAAAATCTTGAATCATCCCATCAGGACCATCTTCAATATTGTAGTCCTAGGGATAACGTAATTCCAGATGAAAATTCCATGAGTTTTTCTGCCACACTCTCAAAGGGAATTGGAATAGATCCACTGGACAGACTTACTCTGTGTGGTGGCCAGGAATCTCCAAATGGAGTGAGCTATAAACCACATTACAGAACGCACTCATATTTGCACACACATTGAGAACATTGCTCATCAAGGCTACATCACTGGGAGATATGATGAAGTTATTATCTTATTCACAGTATTTTCCCTCTTTCATCCTTTCTATTCTGGACAAGTGGGGCTATAAAAGAACAAGGGAGGGGAAGAAAATTGAGCAAATAAGATTTATTACTCAATGCTTTAGGTCCCAGGACCTGGACTAGATGACGTGGGCAGGAAAGATAATGTGCTAAATTATTTGTGATTTTGAACTTTTAATTAGAATGTATTTTGAGTACTCTTTTAAAGACATAGGTTATGAAATTGATCCAGATGATTGTAAAAAGACGAGGAAAGGGAAAGGGAGTTAATGGAACATGGTAAGATGGTAAAGCTATTCTGCACTTGTGGTGCATCAAATTCAGCCTGTCCCCAATAGCTAGACACACATTAGACTGCTCAGGCTTTAGCAACAACTATAGACAAGGATGAAGTTGATAGCTACAGTTTGCTTCCTTCTGCGTTTCTGAATAATTTAAATACCAGCATACTGCCAATGTTTTGAAAAATGTATCTCATGTATTAAGAAATAATGGCTCAGGTGTTAAGACTCTGTTTCGTAAGCAGAAGGTCCTGAGTTTGGATCCCAGGTCCCACGGAAAAATGCCAGGTGTAAACAGTGGCAGTCTGCACTTCCAGCCCTAGTGGACTGAGACTGGGAAAACCCAGAGTGAAGCAAGGAGGTAGAAGCAATCCAGGGTGATTCCCAGAGTCACACTTGGTCCTTCACAGGGACACACAGTGCCCTTTGATACACACACACACACACACACACACACAATAAATTTTTAAAAAGTAAATAATAATATGCTTGTAAAACTAGGAAAAATTTTTTTGAAAAGTAAATAATAATGTTTTAGTGATTTTGAGTATATCTTAAGTCTTTTGTTGATTTTTTACATTACAAAAATTAAATTTATTGCTGACAAAGTGGGCTTTAAAGATGTGATTGATGGATTTTGGATCAGTATTCACAGTCCTTACTCAAAACAGCAGGTGGGAGACATGTGGGCAAATACCAATCAGAATCTCTGCTCTTCTGAGGGCAAAGCAAGGTATGGAGGAGGGAGTCAGCTCACATGGGGACCTAAAGCATAGATGAATTATAATAAGCAATGGAACAGTTTCCTATTTTAATAGCTGGAATGTTTGAATTTGTAAACACTACAGGCACATCAAACTAATTGTGGATGTAGTTTTATTATTCCTAAGTTCTCACTGAAATGCTCAAAGAAAACATAGTCCTAAAAGTGGAAAATCAGAAGTTTGGATTAAATTGCTTGAAAAGTCTAAGTAGTTGAGGGAGGGAGGAGAGACAGAGAGAGAGAGAGAGAGAGAGAGAGAGAGAGAGAGAGAGAGAGAGAGAGAAAGAGATCCCTTTTCAAAGAGATTAGGTACAGTTCTACCCCATTCTCTTGCATGAAGGGAAGAATGTTTCCATGTAGGCTCACTTGTTCTGAGTCCCGAGTAGTTGCCATTTCCATGTGGCTACTAGCTATGTGACATTAAGCAACCTCTGCTCTTTTGGCCTCACTTTCCTTACCAGGTTGCTGGAAAGATCCAATAAGTTATTGTAATTAAAGCAGCCAAAACACAGAATGAATATTCCATAAATTATTTAGAATTCTCAGAAAATTTCCATTCTCAAGTTATATTTTTCTGGTTCCAGAATCTATGTAGTTGCTACTGGAATAAGTTACTGCACTGAAATCACACAGCAAACCTTCTGCTTCTACAAAATGGTAATCCTTAGGGATTAGTCAGTGCACTGACATGACTAGTTTTATAGTTAAAATTTTCCAATACTTGTAAAAATAGAAATGTATATTATGTACGAAGTGATGTGAGAAATCAAATGATTTGTCTAATATACATGAAACACTACTAAAAACCCAATTCACTACAGCATATATATATATATATATATATATATATATATATATATGCTTGTATGTATGTATTGAAGTGGATACTAGAGAGAATTTTTAATGTGGATGCTTTACACTATTCACTAGTTATCTTAAATGGTTATGTTTATTCACATGGTCACTAAAGTGAAGATGTGATGCTATTCTGTATCTGGTGAGTCACTCCTCTTGAAATTGCTAGAGTCAAAAGGAATGGATGGTAGTTAATGTCTGAATTGAAGAATTGTAAGTAAAGGACACTAAAGAGCCAGGGTACCCTTAGTCATCTCACAAGCACATTAAGATCACAAGCATGCCACATTGCCTAGAAACAGTGCTCAAGAGCTGAGCCAGTAGGAATGCCAAAGTTTTATAGCCAACCTAGGACTTTTGGCCCAATAATCTCATCAACTGCCAGTAGTCCCTGTCCTCCAAGCTTTGCCATGCATCTTAATGATGATAAGAAGAAAGATGTCCAAGAGTCAGCCAAGAAAGACAAAGACCAGCAAACAAATCTGGAGGCAAGGCCAAAAAGAAGTGGTTTGAAGGCAAAGTTTGAGATGAGCTCAAGAACCTCACCCTGTTTGACAAAGCTACATAAGACGAACTCTAGATAGAAGTGCTGAACTAACCTTATTACTCCAGCTGTGGTCTCTGAGAGGTCGAGGCTTTGTGTTTCTTGACCAGGGAAGCCCTTCAGGAGCTCATCAGTAAAGGACTTAGAACTCAAGTAATTTATACAAGGAATCCTAAGGGTGGAGATGCCCCAGCTGCTGGCCAAGACCCGTGAAGAGGATTTTACAACACGCTCAATCAGCTGTACATTTGGAAAATAAAAGTTTATTGAAAGAAAAAGCCAACTTGGAATACATAATGAATTCCAGCCTAACCAGGACTTCAGAGCAAGATGCTGCCTTGAACTACAGTCAGAAATCCCACAGCAGCTAAGGAATTCACCATTTCAAACATCTTATAATAGTAGCATGCTTTAATAATAAACAGTAGGTGGTATCTCTCTACATAGAGAAAAATATCAAGAGCATTTTAATATTGGCATTGGCATTGGTTACTTGGTATTTAATATTGGTATTGGTTACTTCAAATATTTAAAACAATTTGCCAGACATGTGAGTGAATAACAAATATAGAATTAGTATTGAGTGGAGGGAGGATGGGAAGAGATGAGAGAGGGAGGAAGGGTAAGGAGGAAAGGAAGTAGGAATGAGGAAGGCAAGGAGCATGTATGACTAGGAAAAATAAAGTAATTTCTTTAAAAAAATGGTATTGAATAAAGACTAATAACAACCTTCAAGGCTCCAACTGAACTTTTGCAACTTACAAAGCTTCTCACTTTTGATATAATTTTTTCTTCTGTGTGTGCTGACATCTTGTGAAAGAATTCACTGAATGAACATTGTTATCATACATGCATTTTCTTTCTGTAAGTTATTGAGATAATTATAGTTGACAGATAACATCTGTTCGTGTATTTTTACTGATCTTTAAACTCATGTCTTTCAACATGCAAATGTGGCCATAAGTTACTGTGGAATCTCACATTCACCTTCTGTGAGCCTGGACCTAAGTTTCTATTGGATTCATTCATATTTCATTAGAAAAAATATTAGAAATGCACGGAGAGGATACAGATTGACATCTATCTCACTAAGATGTAAGAAAAGTCAAAAAAATAGTCTTACCATACGTTATATTAGGTTTTCTCTACATACACCATTACTCTTTGTTAAGAACATGCCAGACATAAGCAGAAAAAGAATGAACACAGAAAAGTTCAGAGCACGATGATAAATGTTCACAGTAGGGTCATGAAGATTACATTACAACTGAAAGTAATTTTACATTATTGGAGAAAATCACACCTGAATTCAAGCATTCTGGTGAAAATCAAAGCAGTATCCATAGCTTCTTACATAAAGATCTGGCTCATTATTGTTCCCTATGTTATGTCTGTCATGAATATGATTTTAATTCTCAGATCCCTAAAACAGGACCCTACTCAAGAAACAAGTTGGTCATTGAGGAATTCTCTCTCAAGACTGCATAGAGGATGCAGCGGGGGCCTGGGGAGTAGGGGCTTCTGACACAGGAGTTGTTCAGGTGTTCGTAGCACAGCTGGTCAGCTGTGGGAGGGATCAGATCTCCACTCATGATTCTGTTTCGGTCCCTGAGAAAACCTTTCTCATGTGTGACTCTGTTGGTGAACATGGTTTTTGCAAAAAAAAAAAAGACAGAAAATAAATAAAATATTAGTAGATTTTTTCATTTGTACCTGTTATATATGTTTTTATTCTTTTATTTAGAAGTCAGTTATATTTGGAAGTGATTCCTTTCTGCCTTGCAACCTCCAATCTTCCACACATTCTGTAAACATGCCCTTTAAATATATACATATGTATATATGAATTACATATTTCCAATTATCTCAAAGGCAGCATTCCATTCCCTGATGGACGTTTGATCACCACCTTTTATCGGTGATCTTTCCTAATTTAATAAACTCCATCCAATGCCTCAAGCACTCATTACCCTCAGGAAAGTAATTTAATAATTTCAAATATCAGCAGCTCTCAGACAGACTCCCCACAGTGCACAGAGTGGCAAGTGAGAAACTTTCAATAACTGATATGCTTATGCCACACCAAATTTATGTCCTTTTTTTTTGAAGGGGACAATTATCCTGACAACAAAGTACAGAATTACAGGATAAAACCTTGTCCATTCCAGGTTTAGTATTAATAATTTTTACTTGGAAATGTGGACCTCAAGAATTCCCTGATAGAATTAAGCCAGGGGAGTGCCGAAGCAAAGAGAAAGCATTAATTCCTAAGTGTATTTTCCTAGTATTTAATAGGAACTATTAGAAAGATGTTGACAGAATCTGGGCTGGAGAAAAGACCCAGAGGTCAAGACTCTGCCTCAGAAGCAAAAGGTCCTGAGTTGGGATCTCAGGTGCCACATAAAAAATACCAGGCTGTGGATGTCTTACACCACACTTGCCCTCTCCTCATTCCAGGGAAGAAGTTTGAAGAAGAAAAGTCACAAGAACTGTGGCTAGGAAACAAAGTAAGTAATAGTGAGTTTACATATGACAAAGGATCTGGATAAAGAGGAAGGATGGTTCCAGCAGCCTGGTGCACAGAAAACCTTGAGAAAAGTGATGACTTCACAAGTTTCCATTTCTTTGTGTCATTCATGATCTGAATAGTTGGAAAATGGTCTGGTGTCTGACCTCACTCACTAACTCATCTGTCCACATGGTGTGAGGAACTCCATCAATGTGCTTCATTAAGTGCCTTTCCACCCTCCATCCCCAGCCCTGGTGGGCCTCTGGGAACAAAGTGCTGTCCCTTTTGCAGTGCACCCTGTCTGGCTCCCACAGCAGGCACTGCAACTGTTTTCTTCTCTTCCACCTTGAGTGAATCTTACAGCCCACAACACACCCGGTTAGACCCTCAGAAATGATAGTTCTAGGAAGCTTCCTCTCTGCAGAGAGTGTCAGCCACTGTGGTGTGTGAATCCTCTAGCCCTGGCCCCAAGCACGTGACATGATTGGCAGGTCTGCGCACACTGCTTCCCACTGTTCCCCCAGGAGTGGCTCCTGGCCTTTCTCTCCTTCTGGGAACATTCTACATTGACTTTTCCCTTCCACTGCTCAGTTCCTAGTAACTGTGCTATTCTATTCCCTGAGTTAACTTCTTTGTTTGTTTGTTTGTTGGAGGTGCTCCTGCAGCAGTAGGGATGTCCCAATCAGAGGACAGCTTACAGGAATCTGTTCTTTCTTACTGTGGGTGGTCTGGGGTTTGACTCAGAGACCTAAGCTTGGCAGCGGCAACCTTTACTCACTGAGCCTTCTTTCCAGCCCTCAGGTCCTAGTCAGACCCTAAGGAGGGACAGTGGGGAGGTTTTCCTTTCTAGGGTTACCAGGGAAGCCAGAGGGATCTAAAGTCAATCATGATGAAGGGGTTCACGCTAAATATCATCAAGCTTGCTAATCACTTTTCTAACATTCACCCCTCCACATTTTCAGGGGCAATGTTAGGAAGATCAATTACAAATTGGGACCATAGAAAGTGTTAGGGTCTCCACTCTTGAAACCTTTCAGGGAAAGCCAGATAGAAGGAGTGGTATTATTGCAGGACCATCTGAGTATGTGCATCAACTGTAAATTAGGGCGGGTTAATTAAAGCAGTAGGTAATCACACAAAGTACAAAGATCATAGCATCACTACCAAGATTATATTAGATATAACTCATTTCCACCATGAAAATCCAGACAGCCAGTTCCAAAGCTGCTTACCAAAAGGGATGATGGCATCTGGACTGGAATTTGGCCACACCTTCACACTTCGTTTCTAGGCAATGCTGGTCATCCAAGTGGCTTGAAAGGAGAATAAAGTTAATGAGAAGCCTGAGCAAGAACCAAGGGCAGATCTGCTTACGCACTTTTGGCATCACTAGCCTCCTGCAAGGCCAGAATTGCCCATGGGACCAAGGACGTTCCTGTCTGTCAGCAAAACAATTCACTTTTGGGGGCCCTGGCCTAAAACTGCCTGACTAGCTCTCTATCTCCTGTTCTCATCACCAACAAATGTTGAGAGAACATTTTTGCATTGAGTTTAGCTTTCTCAGTATTCTGCCCTAAGAAGTCCTGCCAATCAAGCTCTTCATAAGTACTTACATATAACCACAGCTAACTTGTAGTGGTTCTTGTGTCGCTGATAGGACCATGTCCTTGAAAGGGAACAATGGAGAGATTTTACTCATGCTCCCAGGAGTGAGTGCACTGTCTTCATCACTTAACACTATGTCTTAGTATTTCTTCTTAGGGGCTTTCCAAACCTGGGTTTGTTTTTTCTTTTTTTGAAGGGAGGAGGTGTCTCTCTTTCCACTTTCAGATGTGTTGCTTGGCTATGCTAAGGAACTACAATATACCAAATATAAAGTAGAGGATGTGGAGGACTTCTTAAATCTTGATCCCAATATTCTAGCCCAATATTCTATCTCCACTGAGGAAAAATACATCAGAAGTGTCATTTACTACTATTCACATATTTGTTGTATCTAGATACTTGACCACTTTGATATCAAAAATAGCAGTTTCTGCTTAAAAAGCATAAAGGTAATTAGAATGAACAACAAGACTTTTAAATTCTTAATAACTGTTTCCATTTCCATTTCATGAAAAAGTTCACAGTGTCTGTCGCTTACAGGTGCATTGCCTTCTCCTGGATATTTTCCATCACCTACATGTTTTCTCTTGTTTACACTAGGGCAAATGAAGCTGGGCTGGAGGAACTAGTGAGTGCTCTCACCTATGTAGGCGGGTGCCAAGTAGCAATGAATCAGAACTGGGTCTTAGTCAATTTTTTTATTGTTTTTCATCCCCACACTTGTGATGATAACTCTATACTCCCAAGATTTTCCTCATCGCTAAGGAGCAGGCTCAGAAAATCGAAAGTATGAGCAATAAGACTACCAAGCTACAAGGACAGAGTGGCCAAAAGGGAGAGGAAAGCAGCCAGAACCCTGGGGATCGCAGTGCTAGCCTTTCTCCTGTCCTGGCTGCCATACATCATAAGAAGAACATAATTAAGTTAATAGTCAAACCATTCTGAATATACTCAATCTCTTGTGATCTAAGAAATTAAATAGAATCAGATATAGTTAGTAGTTAAATGTGCGAAAAGTCTAATTAGGATGTGGCATAAACCTAACAGTTATGGAAGTTTCTTACTTATTTCATCTTATACTGTGGAGATTTAGTCCTAGGAGTTTTAGTTATTTGGAAACACTTGGTGCCTTCTGGGGATAAAAAGTGCTTTGGGCATTAACTTAGGGTTTGCAAATTAAGATAAGAGGATAATAAAAGCTAGCATTGCACATGCATCTTTTAATAGACCTGTGCCTCTGAAACTGAAAGATTATCATATATGTACAAATAAATGATATTATAATATATATAGACATATACAATATATATCTAAAATAGAACTAAACAGAATTTTTTGTAATAATTTGACTGGAAGATTATATGTGTAACTTTTTAAATGAAAAAATAAAGATGCAAAAGCACAAAGAAAAATAGGCAAAATGCAATTATTGACGTTCTTTTTTTTCTGAAGAATCTTTGGCAACTGGAATGATGCATCTGGCACACATGAGAACAGTCTTCTCAGGGACTGAAACAGAGTCATGAGTGGAGACCTGATCCCTCCCACAGCTGACCAGCTGTGCTACGAACACCTGAACAACTCCTGTGTCAGAAGCCCCTACTCCCCAGGCCCCCGCTGCATCCTCTATGCAGTCTTTGGCTTTGGGGCTGTGCTGACAGTGTGTGGAAACCTGCTGGTGGTGACGTCCATCCTTCATTTCAAGCAGCTGCACTCTCCAGCCAACTTTCTGGTGGTGTCCCTGGCCTGTGCTGACTTCCTGGTGGGAGTGACTGTCATGCCCTTCAGCATGGTGAGGTCGGTGGAGAGCTGCTGGTACTTTGGGCAGAGCTACTGTAAATTACACTCCTGTTTTGATGGGTCTTTCTGCTATGCTTCCATCTTCCACTTGTGCTTCATCTCTGTGGATAGGTACATCGCTCTCAGTGACCCCCTGAGCTACCTGACCAGGTTCACAGTGTCTGTTGCTTACAGGTGCATTGCCTTCTCCTGGATGTTTTCCATCACCTACATGTTTTCTCTTGTTTACACTGGGGCAAATGAAGCTGGGCTGGAGGAACTAGTGAGTGCTCTCACCTGTGTAGGCGGCTGCCAAGGAGCATTGAATCAGAACTGGGTCTTAGTTAATTTTTTATTGTTTTTCATCCCTACACTTGTGATGATAACTCTTTACACCAAGATTTTCCTCATCGCTAAGGAGCAGGCTCAGAAAATCAAGAGTATGAGCAATGAGACTGCCAAGTTATCAGACAGCTACAAGGACAGAGTGGCCAAGAGGGAGAGGAAAGCAGCCAGAACCCTGGGGATCGCAATGGTAGCCTTTCTGCTGTCCTGGCTGCCATACATCATCGACTCCATTGTGGATGCCTTCCTGGGTTTCATCACACCCACGTATGTGTATGAGATACTGGTCTGGATTGCTTACTATAACTCTGCCATGAACCCCTTGATTTATGCTTTCTTTTATCCTTGGTTTCGAAAAGCCATCAGACTAATTGTCACTGGCAAAGTCTTGAGAGAGAATTCCTCAACGACCAACTTGTTCTTTGAGTAGAGTTCTGTTTTAGGGGTTGAGGAACTGAAAATAGATTCATGACAGACGAAATGGGGGGATATGATCTGATCATGTACATGGATGTATCTCCCTTTTATTTTGATCCATATGCTTAAGTCCTGTAGCAATGTTTTCAAATAAAATTTAAGTAATTTAAAATTTAAACCTAAGTATAACTAAGTGCATAGGATCTTGCACAAGGTTTACTGGAATTCCAGTACCATCTGTATTAGTTATCACTACTGTCAAATTGCACTTTTCCTCCTCTTAGTCAATCTTCATTCATATGATTTCTCTTTAGTTCTATAGCATTTTGTCTAATAAACTTTGAATGCATCTAAGGAAGGCTTTGGAAAGGTTCTGATTCTCTGATGAGAGATAACTAAAGGAGTCTGAACTGTCTGTTTTTCACTGTGGAGTGTAAAAATTGTGTATAAAATATAAATGAGTAGATTTATTCATTATAACTGTTCAATTATTTGCAATGAAAGTATACTGTCATCACAAGTAGCACATCCACTTGCTAATCATGAACCCTAATGAGAGTTCAGGACTCAGTGGCATAGCCTGGAACCCCTTTTGGGCTCCCCGTTAGTATGGAACTCTCTTATGACTGTTAATCCCTTGCCTCTAAGGATCCTACTGCCTGGAGCCTTCTCTCCTGTGATGCATGCTAGACTTTGGGGTGTCACTGACATATCAGCCATTGTGCAGATCAGGCAAAGTCCAATTCTGGCTGCTACAGCCCTAACTTGTGTGGAGGAGCTTACATATTGTTGCTCTTCCCCATCTTTAGGCTCTTATAATCTTACCGCCCTTCTTCCTCAATATTCCCTGAGTTTTAGGATAGGGAGAGATTTGACTGATCTGGTTTCAGGTGAATAATGTAGGGTCTTTGGTACTCTGAATTATGATTTGTTGTTGTTTTCAGCTTTGCTTTTCTTGCACCATCCTTGGCTGCATCCTGATTGGTATTGAAGGTCACCTCCTAACCAAAGATAAAAACTGTTTAAATGAAGATCTTAATATAAGAGGAGACTCAAAGGTAGATGGAAGAATAGGAATAGGACACAGCAGTGGGGGGGGGGGGTGTCAGTGTTCCATTTGCCAGATGGTTACCATCTATCTGCCAGTCCCTATACCCTCCTCGATTAGTGAGAACAAACTTCTTCAGTCAAAGGGACCAGGAAGGGAAGTGGGAGCGAGGTGCACCAGATGTCTTGCTACTTTCATGCAATACTTGATTGTGACCTGTTTTCTCTACTGAAGAGTGATCCTCTATCTCCTTTTTTTTTTTTTTTGAGGCCCTCCTTCTTCTCCCGTCCTGTTTATAATCCTTCTGATTACAGTAGGTATTACAGAGATTTACCTTTGAATAAATATGTCATTAAGTGGGTTGGAACTAGGATCCAGTTACTATGGAGGACATACGGTATCTAAATTTCTGTGTCTGGGATACTTCACTCGATATATTTTTTTCTAATTCTATCCATTTCCTAGCAAATTTTAACAATTCATCTTTTTTGATTATTTTTCATTATCCATTCATCAACTGTTGGGCATTTGGGTTGATTTCATGACTTTGCTGTTGTAAATTGTGCTGCAACGAACATGATTGTGCTCATGTGTCTGTAGTGAATTTCTGGATTATGGGGGATTATTCCCAGAAGTGGTATAGTAGGATCATATGCATCTATTAGGAGATGCATGTTTAATGACAGCTTTTATTACCCTCTTATCTTAATTTACCAACCCTAAGATAATGCCCAAAGCACTCTTTATCCTCAGAAGGCACCAAGTATTCCCAAATAACTAAAGCTTCTAGGACTGAATCTCCACAGTGCAAGGTGAAATAAGTATGAAATTTCCATAACCGTTAGATTTATGCCACATCCTGATTAGACTTTTCTCCCATCCATCTAGTAACCATACTGACTCTACCTAGCTTCTGAGATCAAAAGAATGGTTTGGTTGTAGACTTAATTATGCTTTCCTTTTTTAATTTACTAAACATCTGTGAATTTTTCATGAAATGGGAAAGGAAATACTGTCATAAGAATTTAAAAGTCATATTGTTTATTCTTATTGTCTTTATGCTTTTTAAGCAGAAACTGCTATTTTGATGTCTAAGCAATCAAATATCTAAATACACTAATATGTGATGGTAGAAAATTAAGTTCTATTTTACTGAAGACAGATGTGGGGCTGGCACCTCCATAGAGGCCTTATTTGCAAGTGTGAAGACTGAGTTTGGGCCCTCAGAACCTATGAGAAATGTTGGGTGCAGTGACATGTCTTTTCATCTCTATGAGAACTATATATTAATAATTGTCAATTAAATCTCCTTCACATAAATCTCTTTATGCTTTCCATGCAGCAGAAATCACATTCAGAGATACATATTAACACGTAACTTATTCCAGGGTCAGTTTTGACTATTCTGATTATGGGAAGTAGTAGAGTTGAGCCCACAGTGCTTTCTTCATGAAACCATGCAAGGGTAGCATAAGTCCCAATCAGCAGCAATTCATTTTAAAGTTTGTTTCTTTGTTTTTAACGGTAATTTTTGGAAAGTCAGTTAAAAATAAATGCTGAAGAATGTTGTGAAATATTGCTACTTTTACCTTTGACAATTTTTCTTTTACCTTCTTAACTCCAGAACAAGACTCATCTTTGACCATGTTTCTGTAGAGAGATTTTATATATATAATGCTCAAACTATACCCCTCTGCCTTCCTCTGTCTCCCCACTTCTGGGACTGTAAGTGCAGTCTACTATATTGATCATTTGTCCTTGATATGGAAATCTGTGTGCTTGTGAGCTAGCTCATCAGGAAAGATGACTGTTTAGCATAAACACCTGAGTTCAAACCCAGGAAGCCCATGTGGTGGAAGGAGAAAACTGACTTCTGAATGTTGTTCTCTGACCTTCACCCATGTGCTATGGCAAGCATGTGCTTGTTCATGCCCTCTCCTTCCCTCCCTACCCTTCCTCTCTGAATCTTTTTCCTTCTTTCTCTCAAATAAATATGTAGATAGATTAAAAATAAGGTAGAAAAGATAAACATCAATGAATTTTATTTTATTAATTTTAATTATGTGTGTGTGTGTGTGTGTGTGTGTGTGTGTGTGTCTGTGTGTCTGTGTGTGTGTATCAGAGGGCACTGTGTATCCCTGTGGAAGACTAAGGGTGACTTCCGGAATCATCCTGGATTGCTTCTATTTCCTTTTTGCTTCACTTGGATTTTCTAGGCTCTGCCATCCAGTGCCAGAAGTGCAGGCCTCTGTGGATTCTGCCTGACATTTTTATGTGGAACCTGGCTTCCAAACTCAGACATTCTGCTTGTAAGACAGAGTCCTCACTTCAGAGTCATCTCTCCAGCCCAAAAAGATTTTATTTTTAAAATATTTTATTAAGATATATGCAATGAGCAAGTTAGCAAGATGGCTCATATTGTCATCAAACCTAAAGATCTGAGTTTGATCTCTGGAACCCACATGGTAAAGGAGAGAAGTGACATTGACAAGTGTTTCTTTGACCTCGACACATGGTATGTGCTTCTTCCCCAAAATAAATGTAAAGAAAAAATGTAAAAGACACAGAAAGTCAAGAAAGGTAAAAATTGTAAGACAGACTTAGTTTGGCTCCTCAGGAACCAGTGGAAAGACAAAAGACCCAGTGAAAGAAGTTCACTCAGGGAATAGAATAGCACAGGTACTTTGAACTGAGCAGAGGAAGGGAAAACTCAATCTACGATGTTCCCAGCAGGAGAGAAAGGCCAGGAGCCACTCCTGGGGAACAGTGGGAAGCAGTGTGCACAGACCTGCCAGTCATGTCACCTGCTTGGAGTCAGGGCTAGAAAATTCACACACCATTTCCTGCCAGTGGCTGATACTCTCTACTTAGGGAGAAGCTTCCAAGAGCTATCATTTCTGAGGGTCTAACCAGATGTGTTATGGGCTATAAGGTTCACTCAAGGTGGAAGAGAAGAAAGCAGTTGCAGTGCCTGATGGGGAGCCAGACAGGCTACACGGCAAAAGAGACAAAGCTTTGTTCTCAGAGAGCCACAGTGGAGTGGTGAGGGGGGAAGATATCTAGTGAACCACATAGACAGCGTTCCTGACAAACCTTATGGACAGATGAGTTGGTGAGTGAGGCCACAGACACCAGACAATTTTGCATCATGAGTGACATAAAGAAATGGAAATTTGTGAAGTCACCATTTTTCTCAAGCTTTTCTATGCAGCAGGCTGCTGGAGCCGTCCTTTCTCTTTACCCAGATCTTTTCTCCTAAGTAAGCCCATTATTGCTTACTTTGTCTCCTAGTCACTGTCCTATTACTTTTCTTCCTGAATCATTTCCCCTAGAAAGATGAGGGGACAAGTGTGGGGTGATGCCCACAGGTAGACAATCGCCTACAGGTCTCACGTCTTCAGGAAAAGGAAAAAGGGGTGTTGAATCTAGGATAACAAACTGATTGTTGAAAAGGGGACAAATAAGAAAAGAATATGATGTACTGACTACTTTCAAACTAAAGGGAATGTACATGTTCATGTGTTGGTGAAAGTTGGCAAAATTGGTTTGAAATACTTTAAACATTAAAAAGTAAGGAATTTTAAATATTAATTGTATCTCAGTCTAGAAATGCCATTTACCAAATATCCAGAATGCATTTGTCCCAAATGTATGTTCATAGCCTGAAAGGATTCTGGGATAGAAATCTAAGAGGAAAAAAAAAATTTCAATGTTAGGTGGAATCATATATGAGAAACTGCACATTCTGAAAATTCTTTCCACACTTGATTCTGTCAATATCTTTCCCATAGTTCCTATCAAATGCAAGGAAAATACACTTAGGAATTAATGATTTTTCTTTGCTTCAGCATTTCCCTTGCTTAATTCCATGAGGGAGTACTTGAAGCCTACATTTTCAAGTAAAACTTATTAAAACTAAACCTGGAATGAACTAGATTTTAGCATGTAACTCTGTACTTTGGCTCCTTAATAAAATTGATGCTGTTAGGGAAGAAGAGCTTAGTTTTCAGGAGTTATAGGACTTTATGAGAATTCTGGACAACTATTTCTCAGAAAAAAATGGAAATGTAACCTCCAGCAATAAATAAAAATTTTGATACCGCTTTCGAATTTCAAATTTAGACTTTTTAGGATAGATGTCACCTTTAAACAAAAGGACATAAATTTTGTGTGGCATAAAAATAGCAGTTATTGGGAATTGGGGGGGGCACTGGGGAATGGGGAGGAAGGGGTGGGGGGAGGGGGAGAAGGGGGTTTGGGGGGAGGAGGAGGGAGGAAGGGAACTGGTGTACCTAAAAGTTTGTATGAGCAGAAATAATAAAGAATGTATATAATAAAAAAATAGCAGTTATTGGAAGTTTCTCACTTGAGTACTTCACTGAGGGTAATAAGTGTTTGATACATTACCTGGAGTTTGCTAAATTAGAAAAACTTCATCAATAAAAGTTGGCATTCAAATGTCTGTCAGAGAATTGAATGCTGCCTCTGAGATAGTCAGAAATAAGTAATTCTCAGAAATATTTTAAAAGACATGTTTACTGCATGTGTGGAATAATGGAGGTTGGCAGCTTGTGAGAAAAGAAACACTTCCTAAGATAACTAACTTCTAAACCTACTAATAAAAACCTGCAGTTTCAGAGGTAAATGGATAAATTCACTGACACATTTTATATATGTTACTTTAAAAAAAAGCTGTAATGATGAATAGAGCAACACAGGAGAACACTTTTCTCAGGGACTGAAAGAGAATCATGAGTGGAGACCTGATCCCTCCCACAGCTGACCAGCTGTGCTACGAGCACCTGAACAACTCCTGTGTCAGAAGCCCCTAATCCCCAGGCCCCCGCTGCATCCTCTATGCAGTCTTTGGCTTTGGGGCTGTGCTGACAGTGTGTGGAAACCTGCTGGTGGTGACGTCCATCCTTCATTTCAAGCAGCTGCACTCTCCAGCCAACTTTCTGGTGGCGTCCCTGGCCTGTGCTGACTTCTTGATGGGTATAACAAGTATTGACAAGTGGTTACTGAAAAGGGCATGTATAAAGTGAATGCACACTTGACAACTAATGATTCCTATTAGTCAGAATATGAATATGAAAATCCAACTGTGTAACTATAAATCTGATGGTTACGTTGTCAACTTGACAGAGTATAATGTAGACTCACCTGAGAGTGGTCTCTGAGTATGCCCTTGAGAGACAATCTTGATTGCAATTACTAATATGGCAAGACCCAGGTTAATGTGGGGACATTGCTGGGCAAGCAATCCTGACTATAAATGAAAATGGAGAAGCAAGCTAAGTACTAGCACAAAATCGTTTCCTTGATTTTTTTTTTTTTTGTGTGTGTGTGTACAATGTAACCATCTTGTTCAGGCTTCTGAGCTGCACTTTCACATCATGGTAGAATGTACTCATGAACTTTGAGCCATAATAAAACTTTTCCCACTTAAGTTGTTTTTGTCAGGGTATTTTATCATAGCACCAGGAAAAGTAACTAAGATAATAACTTGTTCTGGATTCATTCTTGGAGTCCTAAGTGCTAGGACTTCAGTCATGTGATACTAGTCCAGGGGAAAAAGTGAGCATTTTATTTCTGGAATTTTGCATATAATATCTTCTGAGTAAATTGAATAAATGAATGGCATAAATCAAAACATGGGAGAGTTGGTAGAATGAGCAACGATGTGTTTATTTTTCTGAAAAAGTAACGAGGTGAAAAATTCTATGCCAATCTTGCAAAAAAAAGTGTTCTGGATTTTAAAAAAAACATAAATAATACATGCTATAAATTTTCTATTTTGTTCTCTGGTCTACTTTGTGGTATTGTTCCCATAAAAGTGATTTTGGAATGATTATCTAGAGCATTTTTATTGGAACTAAACTATAGCAGAGTAATGATCCATAAACCTTTTATTTTTTCTTGTCTTTATCTATTAAATTTTTCCACATTATTTTTATAGTTTTGAATTGAATGTGTTAGTTTTTTTCAAATTGAGCACAATTATGTGTTAATCACCTGCATCAGGAATGTCTAAGGATATATATATAATTTATTGATTTTCTCAAGAATAATAATTTTGAAGGAAATCTGGACAACACAAATAAAATTATATTGTTGAGAATCAGTACAATTTCAGGAATGCTAAGTCTTGTGAGCAGAAGAGAAACAACCATTATGAAGTGGGGAATTCAGGCTAATTATTACTGTGCCATTGGGTCCTCAGCCCCTGCTGGTCACCAGGCCTTCAGGATGACATGAAGAATTAATGGAGAAAGAAAGAGAGAAAGAAAGAAAGACAGACAGAGAGAAATAAAGAAAGAAAGAGAGAGAGAGAAAGAAAGAAAGAGAGAAAGAAAGAGAGAGAAAGAAAGAGAAAAAGAGAGAAAGAGAAAGAAAGAAAGAGAGAGAGAAAGAAAGAAAGAGAGAAAGAGAGAGAGAAAGAGAGAAAGAAAGAGAGAAAGAAAGAAAGAGAGAAAGAAAGAGAAAGAGAAAAAGCAAGAGAGAGAAAAGAGAGAGAGAGAAAGAAAGAAAGGGAGAGAAAAAGAAAGAGAGAGAAAGACAGAAAAAAGAAAGAGAAAGAAAAAGTGAGAGAGAAAAAAGAGAAAGAAAGAAAGAAAGAGAGAGAAAAGCGAGAGAAAAAAGAAAGAGAAAGAAAAGAAAGAAAGAAAAAAGAGAGAGAAAAAAAAAAGAAAGAAAAAGAAAAAGCGAGAGAGAAAAAAGAGAAAGAAAGAGAGAGAAAAGTGAGAGAAAAAAGAGAGAAAGAGAAAGAAAAGAAAGAAAGAGAAAGGAAGGAAGGAAGGAAGGAAGGAAGGAAGGAAGGAAGGAAGGAAGGAAGGAAGGAAGGAAGGGAGAGAAATAGAAAGAGAAAAAGAAAGGGAGAAAGATACAAAGAGAGAAAGAGGAGAGAGAAAGAGAAAGAGGGGAGAGAGAAAGAGGAGAGAGAGGAAGGAAGGAAGGAAGGAAGGAAGGAAGGAAGGAAGGAAGGAAGGAAGGAAGGAAGGAAGGAAGGAAGGAAGGAAGGAAGAAGATAGAGTTATAAAGGATTTCTAATAGCTACAAATGTGTTTGAAGACACTCAGGAATTCAAAATTCAAAAGTTAAAATAAACCTATTTCAGATATTAAGGTTGGGAGTCAATTTGTTAAAGTTTATGTTAATTAAACTGAGGACTCTCCCCACATCCCAAATCATACTTTCTCTTGACATAGGGAGAGTTAACTTCCAAAAAAATTTGATTTTTTAGATAGGCATATACTTAGTAACTATGAGCTGGATTTTATATTGGAAATCATTCTGGATTGTTTTATCTTCTCATTTCTTTGCTCTGGGGTTTCCCAGGCCCACCTTCCATGGCGTGAATTGCAAGCTGCTTCCATTTCCACCTGGTATTTTTACCTGGGAAATAGAGATTTGAGTTCATGTCCTTTTGCTAGCAAGGCCAAAGGTTTGACCTCTAAACCATCTCCTCAGACCCTTACTATGTTTGTCTAAAAATTCCACGCCCAGGATCCATGTTTCCATTAACCATGGAACTAGTAGTGCAGAGGAATTTTCAAAGTAGAAAATATGGAAAGTCTAAAAGAAGCATTTCAAAAAAATCTTTGAAGTATCAGAGAGATACAGAGATGGTAAGGGATTATTCAAGACTGGCAGTGGTAGAGTAAATCAGAAAGTTGAATTAAAAGTATAAGGGGACTTCCATTTCAACTGTATTCAGTTCCAGAAGAAACATTTCAAAGGAAGAGTCCAGCACAACTTTGCCAACCTCACTGGGTGATGGCAGCTGATTTGAATTTTCCATCCTAACTGAAAAGATGAGACCAGTTCACACAAGTTTCTAGCAACAGCACGGAGCAGAGCTATTTCCTAAGCCTGCAGCTCAGCTGTCTTTCAATATGTCTTAGTTTCTGTGTTGGAGAGAAGGATGAGGTAATACTGCTGGCTCCCCTAGCTACTTGCCAGAAGCAAATGCACTTCATCTTTGGAGGAAGATCATATCAGCCTAGTCCTCAAAATCTTAAAGCCCTTTTTCATAGGGAATGTTTCAGCCTCAGAAACAAATGGAGGCAAGATGATACTGCGGAAACCAACAGAAAGAATGGATGGTTTAAAATCTTTGAAAATACTGTGTCATGTTTTCCAATAACTAAAAGGGAATTTACTTGATAATTTAATGCAACTATGTTAGCTGTATTCAATGAAAAATAAACAATTCTAGAAATATCAGTATAGAATTGCATGCTCTTCATAAAATGCAAATTTTAACTATTAATCGGTTAAGTAAGATGTAGCCAATGGTGCAATAGTGGCAAATGTGTAACAAGCTAGCTGACTGCTCTCTGATTGACTCCAGGCCACTCCACAGGAGGGAATTCACATCTGGTGCTATAAGCTGTGTCAAAGTCCATAGCTGGGGCCCAGTCACTGAGCCACGTGGGAGGACTCAGCTGTCTCCCTTCCAGCCCCTTGGCTTCCTGGAGCTCTGCGTCCTCCCTCCACCCTGCTCACCATCTCCTGCAGTCACTTTTCTACCTAGAAAAAGGAATCACATCTTATGTCTGCTGTCCATTCATTTGATCCTTTTGCTCATGTATTATATCCATGTAAGAATTCAAGACAGAAATAGCTGGAAGACCCTCAACTACTGTTCAAAGGATTGCTGATGTTTAAGATAAAAATAAACTAGTGAAGGTGTATGCCTGATCTGCATGTGATTGAGCCTATTGATTTAAGGCTGACTTTTCAGCAGAGATAACATTCCTAGTATTGTAAACTAGGATAAAAATGTATAAAAGAGGAGGACATAGGCCTTAGGGGGTGGTGAGGTTTAAGCTATTAAAGTTTAACTATAAATATGCAATGTCAAACTGCCTTTGAAACAGTTGTCATTATACTCGTAGACTACAACCTAGGAGCTTCATTTTATAACAGAAGATGTTTATTATAGAAAGTCACAATTGGATAAAATGCAAAAAATAAGTGACCATAGACTGCTTAGCCCTAAACAGCATATCTAAGTCTCCTCTACCCCAAGGTTCAGAAACATTATGGAAGAGGAGCAGTAAGATTGTAAGAGCCTGAATAGAGGCAAGGCCAAGGCCAGACATGATCTTCCTGACATGATAAAAGTGTTCACTGCAGCTGTGTATATTTCCACAAAACCTAAAAGAACTTTATCTTATCAATATTTTATCACTGAGCAGGGAAAGATCTGAAGAGACCCTCATCAGCCTGGATGACTGAAGAGGGTTCCTGTGGGTGGTGGTAGGTGAAGATGCTTCCCTCAGTGGTGAACCCACTGTAACGGCTCATGCTCATGCAAGTACGCAGACACATGCCGTCAAAGGCAACACTGATGAACCTCAGTGGTCCACACATGTGAGAAGACATGAAAATAGGAGGGAGACTGACAGGGAAGGAAAGGATTATCTTGAGAAAAGGAGGAGGGTTGGGATTACAGTGTTTAAATAGCATAAATTCCCTATATTGATGTATGTAACAGTAAAAGAAAGAATAAAAAATGATTTGGCCTGTTGACAGTAGTGAGAGGAAGGGACTTATGATATTCCAACCCACCCCTGATCATTTATGAACAGTTAATGTTATTGGTTTTAAGTATAATTTCATTATTTATTAATTAATTTATTTATTTTGTGTGTGTTTCTGTATCAGAGGGAATTGTGTGTCCCTGTGGAGAATGAAGAGTGACTTCAGGAATTCTGGTAGTGCAGGCCACTACCATTTCTGCCTGGCATTTTTAGGTGGGAACTGGAATCTGAACGCAGGACCTTCTGCTTATAAGGCAGACTCTTAACCCTAAGCCATCTCTCTAGCCCCACATTTAGGAACAGTCAATATTTGATAGGTAAGGAAGAGATATTTTCCTCAGTGGTAGAGGCACTAGTAAAATGCCCTTGCTCCTGTAAACAATGTCTCACCTGTCCTTCAGTAAGGCACCCAGTCATAAAAAAAAAAAAAAACCAATAAAGAACAAAAGCAAAACATGAAAGTGGAGGTGATCCTACTTTACAACTGAAAAGGATCAGTAATACAAGGGGAAAAAAAGAGGGGAAGGATATGTGTGTGAGAATGTAATCAAGATACATTCTATACATGTATGAAAATGTCACGCTGAAGCCCATTATTATGTAGAATTTGAATATGCTAATGAAAACATAAAAACTGGAACTTCCAGACCTGAAATTTTATTGCCTCTGAGATTAAAGCCTCAAAGAATCTGGACATTCCGTAGTGGAAGTTTACAGATAGGATGAGTAAAATATTAGCTCCACGTTAGCTATCTCCTAATTCCAACCTTCCATGGTTTAAAATTGATGTCACAGAAAATTCTTTCCCTAGGGAATGAATTTTTTGTTTGACCATTTGGACAATGCAACATGGAAGGAGTGGGAGAACCTAGTGTCTCTGGCCAGGTGTAGACCATGAAACACTGGAGGCACCAATGAATTTGATGGCCAGGGTGATGGCTGTAAGGTGAGAGTAAATAGATGAGAGATGGATGGAGGAGCACTGCAAACACAGAAAAGATAGTCAACTGCAGAAACACAGGCGGAAGCAAAGAATTAAAATGAAAATTAGAGAATTGTATTGATGGAATTAGTGTACGTAGAGTCAGGCTAACTTAATGTCTCCCCATCCTAAGGCTTTGGGAACCTTTCAGAAGAGGGGGCATTGAAGTTTTAAGTACCTAAAGATGGGAAGGTTCACCATTGGACAAGACATTTCATTCAAGGCAGGACTGCTGCATCCAAGAACTCACTGCGCTGACACTTGTCCTTACCACACCTGCAAAATGACTGACAAGTCAACATGCCACCATAGACTACAGAGGAATTCAAGATAGAGAACATATAATGAAAATCTTGGTGACTGAAGTTGGATGAATGAAGGGAAACATTTCTATCGGTGGGGTGGTTTGAAGAAAGGCAACTTTGTATGCCACAAGAGGCTTGAACCTCCACAAAAGAAGACAAACCAGAGGAAATCCTGGGGTCGGTATAAGCAGATAAGCAGGAGTGTGGGAGTGAGTGGGATGGATTGATGAAGGGAAGGAGATTAAATGGGAGGAAAAGGGGATGGAAGGAAGCAGAGAAGAGTACTCAATATCCTTGTAAAAATAAAATAACAAAAAATAAAATTTGATAGATGGAATTTAACAAAAGAATGACAAATGAGATAAAACATAGCAAAATAAAAATAGTGGTATGCTGAAGGAAATGAGCAGCTAGTGTCAATGCTCTTCCCCATTTCCATGGAGAACAATGACATGGAGAACTAATTTTCATTGTTCAATGACAGGCAAACATGCAGAAATGTTGACAACATTGAAGAGTATGGCTGAGGCAGCATGGCAGCATAGAATCTGTAATGGACAAAGTCATATAAAAAATGGAGAAGTCAGTGAGCTGAGCCTTCTCCAAAACATCTGATGTTCCCAGTGGCACCTCCTCATGCTGTGACCCATAAACACTATGCAGAACCTGGTGTCTTTATGCCATCTGCAGCTTGCAATAGTTTTCAGGAATGGTTGGATTATAGGGAACAGAGAAGCCTGCACTTGAGATGCCAAATCCCAGAGATTTCAAGCTATTACTTTATTTTAACCTTTGAAATTCTTCTTCCCTGTAGTAGTTAGCTATAGGTGTCAACTTGACTGTTGGAGGCTTGAATTCAATTAGCAATTGAGTTAAGGCCTGAGCAAGACTACAGGAATTATTCTAAGTGATGGGGGAAGACTCAGCCTGAGGTACATGGGAGTATACCCATTGGTAGGCGGGTAAGATGGAGGGAACTGATTCAGGGAGTTGGCATTCTTTGGTGTCCTTGGACACACATGCTGTCAGGCACGTGAGCTTGGCCCCTCTCTCAGCAATTCTGTGGACATGGTGTGGGTCATTCTCTCAGCCCCTGGTGCTGGTGTGGACTTCTGCCAAGCTGGACTAGAAAATAGAACCAGGCAATCTTAAACCAAACCAAATCCCTTGCTCCCATAAGCTGTCGCTCCCGAGTTTGTTGGCAATAGGCAGGCAAAATGCAACATTCCCCCCTGGAACTAAAAAAACAAATTATATTACTTTTGAGAGAGAGTCTTAGTAATTTAGCATGCTGTTCCCCAAATGCTGGGCATGTGTGGTCTTTCCACCTCAATTTCCTTGACAGAGACATGTACTCTAAAGATAAGTACTGTTTACAAACATGGTTGATTGTTATTTATAGCAACTGACTGGTGTCCATAAAGACACTTAGATAAGTAAGCGTGTTTATATGTGTTACTGCTTTTGTTATGCAGAGGCTCAAAGGAAGGCAGTGGTCAAATAACACACACTGTAAGGGCTGGAGAGGAGGCTCAGGGGCTAAGGCTCTGCCTGGAAGATCTTGCAGTTTGGATCCTGGAACCCATGCACAAATGCCAGGCAGAAATTGTGGACAGTCTGTACCTGTGACCTGGAAGGCAGAGTCTTGGAAACTCCAGAGCAAAGCAAAAACAAGACAGAACAATCCAGGTTGAGTACTGAAGTCATCCTTTGGCCTCTAAAGGAGCACATAGTGCTCAGAGACATATAAGGACACATGGACACACACACACACACACACACACACACACACACACACACACACACACATGCAAAAAATAAAAAAATAATTTCATGCAATGCAAGATCATGGTGTTGTTTGATACCTAACCAAACTGCCTTAGCATTATGGTTAAAATGCACATATGTGAGCGAACCACTAAAAGAAAAAGATACTTATACTTAAAATACTTTAACCCTTTGACAGCCATTGCTGGAGCAGCTGCTGCAACTAAGTTTAATCCCTTTGTGATGTGTAATGGAAGCAAGAACTGTAAAAGGCATTTCAATGCACCTTTTCATATTAGGAAGAATAGTATGTCTTCTCTCTCCAAAGAAGTGAGACAAAAATTCAGTGTTCCTTCTATGTCCATCCAATGGATGATAAGTTCAGGTTGTAGGAGGACACTATAAAGGGCAGCAGATTGGCAAAGCAGTCCATGTTTACAGAAAGAAATATGTCATCTACACTGAATGAGTGTAGCGGGAAAAGGGTAATGGCTCAACTGTCCATGTGGGCATTCTCCCCAGCAAGGTGATTTTCACAAGCTAAAACTGTATCAAGACAGCAAAAAAAATTCTAGCGCAAAAAAACTAAAATCTCACAAATTTGGAAAAGAAAAGGGCAAATGAAAGGAAGAAACTATTGATAAAATGCAGGAATAAAGAAATTTCATATCCAGCTTTCATTAAAAAACTGGTTAAATGAAAAAATACTATCTTTAATGAAGCAAGGATAAATAGAAATATATAGATTAAGATATTGAGCCACAATATATCAATTTTCCTTTCAATGCTCATATCAACCTAAAATTTGACCTTTGACTTTCTCTGCAATAATAATATTGTTCCATTGGAGTTATTTATGTATTAAAAATATTGAGTAAGTTCCTACTTCCCAGGCCCTCACTGCATCCTGTATGCAGTCTTTGGTTTTGGAGCTGTGCTGACAATGTGCAGAAACCTGCTGGTGGTGACGTCCATCTGTCATTTCAAGCAGTGTGACAATGTGTTCAGAAGTATTCACTGGAACCTGGTGGTCTCATGAGCGGGTATGAAGCTTAAGACAATGGCTGCCTCCCCCACAGAACCACTAAGCAGCCAACAGTTTGCTAGTAAGGGGCACCATTCTGTGAGCCCCTCCCTCGTACATGGTTCTTGTGCACACAGTCACAATTGCTGGGTGATCTTGATTGCAATATCAGTGTCATATCTAGAAGATAGCATTTCTCAGCCCCTCCCTGTCTTCTGGTTCTAGGGATTAACAACCACAATAGTGTTCCCATACTTAGGGGCAACACAAGAAAGAGTTCTAGGAAATGCCACTGAGTCCTTACACCTCATCAGAGAGGAGGGCCCAGACGAAAGTTTGACATACACATTAAAGGATGCTCCAGGGATGGGGGGGAGGAGGCACTGAGAGATAAGGAGGTGGGGGGAAAGGAAGAGGAAAACGGGGGAGGGAGAAAGGGGGTCCAGGGAGAGGTGGAGGGAGGGAGGGGACCAGTGTACCTGTTAAGTTTGTATGAGCGGAAATAAATAAATTAATTATTTAAAAAATTTTTAATGTTTTTCTCTTTTCTGTATTCAAAACACTTACCAGCATGCTAGGATAAAGCATGAATTCCTTATGAACCATCCCCAAACCAACATAGCATAGAAACTCAAGCAAGTGCCCCATACAAGGTATTATATAGAAAACATGCAAAATAAACAATAGGAGATATCAGTTAATACTCATTGATCACCTACTGTGCTCCATGCAAATGCTATGTGTTCTCATTGACCCTCTAAACACGTGAGCACTCATTACAGACTATAGATTGGAACTGCCGATTCTCTAAGAGTTTAAACAACTTTTCTAAGATCACAGAGCTCCAATGTGAAGTTTAAGATTCTAACCAGTTTGCTTCTCTATAAAGTCCATGCTGTTGAATTCCATGTTTCCCAATTTTTCCTCTTTCATAAGCATTTATCTTTATTGAATTTAGGAATAGAGGTGCTACTGCAAATGGATAGTTTTGTATTCATTAGCACATCTCAAACCACCTCTATTTGTATCTTTAAGAGAGTTGATTTAAGAGCTGATTAAAGTGCTTGCTGTATAAGAAAAAAAGACCACAGTGCTCATCCCCAGAGCCCATGCCTCGTAGGTGTGGCAGTCCACCTATAATTTGGCCTTGAAAGTCAGAGATGGGGAATCCTCAGAGCAAACTAGCTAGCCAGACTCGTCATATTCGTAAGTTCTAGGTTTGATTAGAAACCCTGTCCCAACTAATAAGATGGAAGAGCTATCAGGGATGATTTCTATCAACCGTGAGCCTTTACTTGTGCACATGCATACATACCTACACAAAACACATGTACCTACACATATACAAGAAACACATACATACACACACATGCATACATACCTGCACAAAACACATGTGCCTACACATATACAGAAACACATACACACACATACATGCACTTACTATACACACACACACACATGATAATGGAAATAGAAAAGAAAATTCAATTTGGTTTTACTATTCATTCTGTTATATATATATATATATATATATATATAAATACATAAAAATATATAACTAAAAAATAAGTATTTACTTTTTATTGACTTTTGCTATGGTGATTGCTCTTTGATCATAAATATAATCAGAGACAGTTGTTAAAGCTTACAAACTGTCTGCTCCAAATACTGTCAAATAGATAAAGGATTCTTTAAAGATCTTATCTAAAACATGTCACTGGGATAGCTTCACATAGCCTTTTTCTCATGAGCAATGTTTCCTAATTCCTTAAGCAATTATTGATTGGCTGATGGATCAACTGATTTGAGACAGGTTCTTGGGTGTCAATGGCTCAGGCTGGCCTCACTTACAAACCTTAGCTTCCCAGTTGCCAGGATTGCAGGTAGTTACTGCCACCACAGGAGTAATGATTCATTAAGAAGAATCGTTTTCTCTTTCTCAACTATTTATCATGTTAACACAAACATAAAGTAGGAAGAACATATGAAACTCACAAAAACTCTGCAATTAAGTAAACAATATCCATAATCATCCACGAAGGGTAACTCTGTGATTAGACCAGAACACAGAAGTGAGAAAAATAATACATAAAATCAATATCTTTAGTTTCTGTTTCTAGCTAATTGCCAGGCTAAGCACGCTCTTCCAGAGGTGGAAACTTAATGGGACCTGTGAACAGTGTGAACCAGGTCCCTTGGCACTCTGCCGCTCACTCCTGTCCACCCACACGGAGGAGCAGCTTCTACAGAGAATATGAAGACACCAATGACTGCACACTGCCATCTCTGTGGATAGAGGAGCACCCACATTCCCATGCCCACCTGCGGCAGTGACCTCTTTCTATGAAGTGACTGATTCCTGTCTGCATAAGTCACATGGAAATTCTCTTCCTTCTTTTAGCACTTGTTTCGTAGTTCTCAGACCAGTGTTTAGGACACAAACTACTTTCTCATCTCAGCTAGTTCTTCCAAGATGTGTTGACACTGTGTGTTATCTTTAGAAACTGTTTGGTATGCCAAACAAGAATAGGGAATTTTATTTAAAAAATGATTTGCCCCTTTCCGTGCTCCTTCATGTTTGGAGCATCCTTTCTTGGGAGAGGCTGAGTCACCTTCAGCCTCCCTTGCAGCAGGTGCCCAGGTTTGAGATACTAAATCTGACACTCCAGGGCTTTGCCATCAGAATTTGGCACAAGGACTTGGAAATACAGAAGAGTAGTTGCCAAGGAATAAATTTTGTGAATCAGAAGCAGCAGGCAGTTCTGCTCCCAGAATCAGTAAGGATGACAGGTCTAGATGATCCAGTGGACCAGGAGTGTGAGCACACCGGACTGTTGGGCCCAGAAGCCATTACACTGGTATCTCCAAGGAAACACTTACACAGAATGCTTTTTCAACCTGTTTTTTTAACCTTACTCAACCAAAGACTAATTCTCAGAAGTTACATATGCTTCTTAGTAACTGTATTTTCTGCCTACATTAGACAGTTTGTTTTGGTGGCTTGTGACCAGGGACAGTGGATGGTAATGATGATCAATGGAGACTTGGAAAGTAAGGGAACTGGTACAAAAACCTTTTTCTGTTTGCCTGTCATGATAGAAAGAGTAAAACAAACAGCTTAATTTTCAAAAAAGGTATTTGTCCATTGAATTCTTTTTCCTGTTGAATTGATGTAATTGAACACTTTAATTGCTGAATTTTTGTCTGCAATTATTTAAATCCTAAGAGGAAGAGTTAGAGATCCCTCCTTCCTTCAGCAATGATCTATATTTACACTATTCTTACACTAGGCAAGAGGAGCAATGTCTATGAACCACAAGTCCCAGGCCGTGCTCAGTTAACAGGACACACTTAATTCAGGACTCAGGACAATTGCTCAGCTGTCCCTTAATTCCTCTTCTTAATCTTCCCTTGCCATTGAAATGACATGAAAGTCGCTTTGTGTTTTGACAGCGAAAGCATCCAGTCTCCAGAGAAGGCAGAGCAGAACCCGTCAATGAGAGCTGTCCTCATCGCCGGTGCTGAAACACAGCTGCCTGCAGCATTCTGCTACCAGGTGAATGGGTCTTGCCCCAAGACGGTCCACCCTCTGGGCATCCAGCTGGCCATCTACCTGGCCTGTGCAGCAGGGGTGCTGATCACGGTCCTGGGGAATTTGTTTGTGGTGTTTGCGGTGTCTTACTTCAAGGTACTGCACACCCCCACCAACTTCCTGCTGCTCTCCCTGGCCCTGGCTGACATGCTGCTGGGGGTGCTGGTGCTGCCCCTCAGCACTGTTCGCTCTGTAGAGAGCTGCTGGTTCTTTGGGGACTTTCTCTGCCGTTTGCACACCTACCTGGACACGCTTTTCTGCCTCACCTCCATCTTCCACCTCTGCTTCATTTCCATTGATCGGCACTGCGCCATCTGTGACCCCCTGCTCTACCCTTCCAAGTTCACAGTCAGAATGGCTCTCCGGTACATCTTGGCAGGGTGGGGTATGCCAGCAGCCTACACTGCCTTCTTCCTCTACACAGTTGTGGTAGAAAGAGGACTCAGCCAGTGGCTGGAAGAGATGCCTTGTGTGGGCAGTTGCCAGCTGCTGTTCAATAAGTTTTGGGGCTGGTTAAACTTCCCTGCCTTCTTTATCCCCTGCATCATCATGATTAGTTTGTATGTGAAGATCTTCGCGGTTGCCATCAGACAGGCGCGGCAGATCAGCACCCAGAGCAAAAGCTTGTCCGGGGCTGCGAAGCGTGAGAGAAAAGCCGCCAAGACCCTGGGCATCGCTGTGGGCATCTACCTCTTGTGCTGGCTTCAGTTCACTGTGGACACGCTGGTGGACAGCCTCCTTAACTTTATCACCCCACCCCTGGTCTTTGACATCTTTATCTGGTTTGCCTATTTCAATTCAGCCTGCAACCCCATCATCTATGTCTTCTCCTACCAGTGGTTCAGGAAGGCGTTGACACTTCTCTTGAGTGGGGAGATCTTCTCACCGCGCACCCCCACTATTGACTTGTACAGGAATGACTCCTTCTGAGCCACCACTGACTCAATACCTGGTCCCAGCAGCATAGAGGAGGGCGTAGTCGCCATGGGCAGCGTGATCTGTGTTTAAGGGCAGGTTCCAGGGCTCCTGTGCAGGAGAGAAAGGTGCTTCATACTTTGCAGAGATCGAGCGCCCCTCTCGTTAGCATTTCTCACAGGAGAATGCAGAAAGGGGCCAAGTGAAGCCACCTGAATACACAGTGGGGAAGCCAGAGTGCTGGGGAGAGTATTCAGCTCCAAAACTGTCCCTTGCTTGGGATTGAGATGCAGAGGCAGAGGAGGGAGACCCCAGGTCTGCATTCCCAAAGCTCTGCTTCTGCCACCAGCAGGGAATGGTAGTCCTTCCCTTCCTTCCCTTCCTTCCCCTATTTCCTAATTTATACAACCTAGAACCTGTCTTTTTCCTCTGCAAGTTCTTTGAAGGTGAAATGCTGCACAACCTAACTTGGGGAAATCTTGGGAAATTTCTGAGTCACAGTCAGTCAAGTACAATGTCTTTTATTTTTAATATTCACTTTAGAATCTTTGTATCCTCAGAACTAAGCTGTTCGAGTTATTTTTGTACCATTTCAATGATCAATGTAAAAAAGTAATGTATCATTAAAGGAATATTTTCCTATTCTCTTAAAAAGAGTCAGAACTCAAAATACATGATACATTTTGCTGTAGTATTTAACCACATCTTGCTATTCCATTACACTTTATGCTAGCCTAAAATTTCAATTTACATAGCTTTCCATTCTGTTATATATTAAAGTGTTAATTTATCAATGAATTTGATTAAAAAGTTGATTTTACTAATGAATTTGCTATATATATATAACAAATTGTTATTACACAGTAATACTAAACTTTTCTCTTCATTTAAAAAACATTATAAAAGTGTTTTCAATGCATTTTTCAATACTTAGGATTATTTTTAGAATTATGACTTTTTCCTTTAGCAGTTTTGGGCATATTTATATGTGTGTGTTTGTGTTTTGTGTGCATGTGTGTAGGTGTGCTTATGCCACAGATGTGTGTTTGGAAGTTTCAGGCTGCTGTCAAGTGTCTTCCTAGGTTACTCTATTACGTGTGTTATGTACTCAGGCAGATTCTCTCAGTTGAACCCAGAGCTTATCAGCTGGAATCCAGCTAGTCATCTTGCCCCAAGGTTCTCCTGTCTCTACCTGCCTCCCCCCCCCTCGAGTGCTGAAATCACAGCCAATGTGCCCAGCTTAGATGGGCTTTTCTGTGGGTCTGGTGATCAGACTCTCATCATGTTTGGCAAGCACTGTGTCCACTGAGTCATGTCCCCAACCCTCCTAACTCCTAAATGTTGCTAAGGAATTAAGTTGCAGGTTCATTATGAATATTCAGTTTTGAGACATTGAAAATCCAAGTGCACTGTGGCTTAGCAAAACAAAAAAACACAATGTGCCTTGTATAAGTTAGGAAAACATTACACTCTTGCTTTTCTAGAAACAAACCATTCCTATGCCTCGTCCCCTGTGGGTGACAATATGTCCATCCTGGAGGTAAAAGCAACCTAGCTGCCTCTTTTTGCCACTTTCTCTGTGTGGTCATTTTCATAAAACATACAGAGCGCTTCTCCTTCAGACCGCCTCTGTGATGTAGGGAAGGGAGACTGGAAAGGGAGAGAGACTCTCAGCTAATCGACCTGCCAGAGGGATCACCTTTATAAGCAGACAGGAGGCGTCAGCTTCTAGTGACTCACAGAAGCACAGGTGGGATCATCATGGTACAGTGTGACTCCCTGATGAATGAGGGAGTAAGGAAAACAAGAATCACACCTGCAGGGGACATCTTCAAGGGAGCAGAGCTGGTGTGCAGGTTGGTGAGGCGCCTGTTCCCAGGACTGAAGTCCAACTCCTTTATCTTCTTTGCTATAAGAATAGCATCTAAGGGCAAACTTCTCTGAACCTTTTGGACAGAAGAATACCTATATTCAGTGCCACTCTCCTGAGATCTGACCGTGATGTGACACTTTACTGTTCTAAAGTAATAACCTTTAGTTCTTCTCTCATATTAAGTGATCCTCTATGGCAAATATTCTTTCATTTTGACCTATGAACTCTTGACTAGTTGATAGAGACCGTGGATCTCAATCCCAGAGTAAGACTTTTAAGTGGATAAAATGACTTAAAGGACATGGAACTTGAAAGGAAATAACTATGTTGAGCTACACTTGTTAAAATATCTTGGAAATAGGGAAATCTATATTACATTCAAACATGTGCTTTGCTCTTAAAGTATCAGATAATGAGTGCTCTGGTAGGCACAGCAGGATCATTAAAATGCATAGTCATGAGGAGTTGGTAAGATTATAAGATCCTAAAGATAGGAAGGTCCACCATTGGACAAGGCATCCTACTCAAGGTAGGACTGCTGCATCCAGGAACTCACTGAAATGAGACTCGTACTTATCAGACCAGCTTAATGGCCGATGTACCAACATACCCCCATAGACTAGCAAGGATCTCAGGAGAAATATTTACATGTAGTGGAAACCTTGGAGTCTAGGGCTAGGCAGGTGAAGGGGAGTACCCCTATCAGTGGGTCTACCCAAGGAAGGGCCACTTAGGCCACTTAGTCTACCACAGAGGCCTGAACCCTCATAGAGCAGATGATCCAGAGGGAACCCTGGGACTCATAGGAGCAGACAGACAGGAAGGTGGGATGGAATGATGAATGGAGGATAAGAGGGAGGGAAGGGGGAAGAGAAGGAGGGATAAAGTAGGGGGCAAAGAGAATTACTCAACATACTTGTAAAACTAGGAAATTTTTTTAAAAATTAAATTTAAAATTCATAGTCATGGTAAGTGGAAATGAAATTGTACATCTAGAGTAATGGCTACACTGAGATATTAAAATGATGATTTTTACTGGCAATGAAAACCATACCAAATGCTATTACCACTGTGTGTTTTTCCAAGGTCTTTATACAATAGAAAAACAGAATACTCATCCCCATGGAAGTCATTGGTACCCTAGGTTTGCAGTTTCTCTTCATGTTGCTAATAAATAGATGACAAAACAACTAAGGGGAAAGTGGATTTTATTCTTGCTTACAATGCTGAATACATTTATAGTCCAACTTGGGAAGGAAGTCCATGTCAGCTTCAAGAGCCTGGGGAACCTTTCACATCAGATCCACACACACAAGAAAGAGAGACCTGCTGTCTTGCTTGCCAGATGCCTGTACATCTGTACGTCTGTATGCCTGCATTCCAGTATCGAAAACCATGGATCCAGCTGTTTCCATCTTCTCCACCTGCTCAAGAATTGGCCCCACCCACTAGGCTAGGTCTTCCCAAATCAATTAGACAACCTCCTACAGGCTTGCTTAGCGCTTACCTTAACCACTAATTCCTCACAGATGTGCCTCATGGCTTGGCACTCAATTGTCAAACTGAAACCAGGACCCGGTTACACCTGGTTTAAGAATCTTCTTTCAGTATCCACAGCAGGACACTCAAGCTCAGTAGCTTTGTGATCGATCAGATGTACACAGAGGCAGCAGACAACGTACTGACTCCTTAAAGACTGGTGCCTGATAAGGACTTGTTCTATTCAAGAACATCCTGCTGGAAAAGAGATCACCACAACTTTTTCTTGGTGTTTCTGTGTTTGCTTTAATTTTTTTTCTTTTCTTTTTTTTCAGGAGAAAACTTGCTCTACAAATTAATTTCTCAAATTAATTATATTTCTTTTTACATCTTAGTCAGACCAATTATAGCTCATCCCAGCTGGCAGTGTGAGCAAACAAGTAGTGCGCCTGAGTATATACACGAGTCAGTGTAAGCAGAGGCAAGTGTGTTCTGTAAGGTCCTTTATGTTGTTTCTGGCATCTCTGCTCTGTAGAGCCCTGCAGGAAGATTCAAAAGTCAAGAGGTCACAGCACTGACAGCGCAGTCTAATACCATAGAAAGAGGTAAACAATGCAACCCCTTTTTAATGACTTTGAATATTGGTTTTTAAAAATTCATGCAAGGAGCTGGAGAGATGGATCAGGGGTTAAGCTTCTCACAATACAAGGTCCTGAGTTCAAATCCTGAATCCCATGTAAAAATACCAAGCAGAAATGGTGACAACCTATTCTTCCTTCCTGGAAGATGAAGCCTGGGAAACTCCAGAGCAAAACAAAAAAAGGAGGTAAACTCCTGACCTGGACCTAGACCAGGGCTGACTCCCTGCTCCTCAGAAAAGGCCCCTAGACTACACCCCAGGTCCCAGGTCACCTGCCTGTCCCACCAGGAGCCAGAGCAGCAGCCAGTCTGCTCTGGCACTGGGGAAGGACCCTAGGCCACACCCTAGGTCCCATGTGATCTGTGCAGCACATTAGATTCTCTCTCCTCCCCAGACCAGACCAGGGCCCACTTCCTGCTCCTCAGAATTCAACAAAGTCCAGAGAAAACCCAAGCAAAGCTCAAGGGGCAAACACCTACATCTGAAGTCCTCTGAAATCATCCCATCATATGGGAGAGAATCTCCACATCCAGCTCAAAAAATTTTTTTACCATCTTGTTCCTCCCAATTATTAACCACTCCAGGGACTATAACTTACCCTCACATATCACCAAGGAAGTAAACCGAAAAAGTGCACTACCATGCTAATCTTCACTCACTATCTACTAAACTGACCTAATTGTTGTACTAACTAATAGCCTCATCTAGGAAATAACACTAATACCAGACAAGCATACCCAATTCCAAGACAAACATTAGTAATAACTGCTCAAGTGTAGTAATACCACCTAAATCAGTTCAGTCAAACGCACACAGAACAAAAAGAAGGTCTTAAGAGATAAAACAAAAAATGCCCAGGTCACAATGCAAATCCATGAGAAACAAAAACCAAAACCCAAAGAATTAACCCCATAATGACAGATTCCAACCAAAACAAACTCACGGAAAATAGACAAGAAAGCTATACCCAAGATAATGATTTTCAAAGCATGATCTTTACTATGATCAATAATACTATGAAAGAGGAAATCTGGGAGGAGTTAAATAACTTCATCAACCACTTTGAACAGAAACACAACAGACACTTGGAGGATATGAGAAAAATAGTTGAAGAAACAAAAATACACATAGAGCAGTCAAAACCATCTCAAGTAGAGTTTAAAATTGAACTAAAAGACAAGTTGTCTTCAACTCAGAACGCAACAGAGAGTCTTATCAACAGAACTAATGAAGCAGAAAATAGAATATCAGATCTTGAAGACAAAGTAGATTAAATAACCAGTTCAATGGAAAAGGTTGTTAAAGCCAAAAAGATACTTGAGAGGAATATTCAAGAGCTATGGGACACCTTGAAGAAGCCTAACATGCGCATTCATGGAATACCTGAACAAGAATCCCAAAATATCACAACTGAGGAAATTTTTCAAATTATCATAAAGGAAAACTCCTCATCTAAAGAAAGAGAGGCCCATCAAAATACAAGAGGCATTCCACACCCCAAACTGATATGACCAAAATAGAACCTCGCCACAGGAAATAATAGTCAAAACACCCCACATACAAGACAAAGAAAATGTGCTAAGAACTTCAATGGGAAAGAAAAATAGTCACTTTTAAAGGTAAACCTATTAATTTGCCGGGAAATGGATGTCATTAGAAGTATCCCAGACCCAGAAAATTAAGCGCCATATGTACTCCCTAATAGGTGGCTCCTAGTACCAAACCCACCCAGCCCAACTTGAGACACTCAAAGATAAATCTATGTAATACCTACAGTAATTCCAAGGATTATGAACAGGAGGGATGGGGTAGGAGGGCCACACCAGACACAAGTAGAGAGGGGACCATGTTACAGCAGAGAAAATAGGCCTCCATCAAGACTGCAAGTAAGTAATGAGACACCTGGTTAGGTTCTCAGACGTTCGTTCCTGATCATTTACAACTGATGGGGTATGATCTCATCAGAAGGGGAGGGCATATAGTCTGGCACATAAAAAGTAACCATTTTGCAAATGGGCGATTGACCCTTCCCTCACTGTGGTTTCCTACTTTTATTACATCTACACTTGAATGTGCTCTTATAACAAGACTCCAGCTTAACAGCTTTTTGTCTCTGGCCAGGGGGTGACATACAATGCCCATCAGGTTGTAGTGAAGGGCATTGCAGGAGCAGCAAAACTGCAAAAGAAAATCAACAAACCACAATCCAGAACTTCAGAGACTCTATATCAACCACCTAGAACTAGGCCAGACTAATCTCTCCCCATCCTGAAGCTCAGGGAAATTTGCCGAAGAGGGGGCGGTAAGAGTGTAAGAGCACAAGGATTGGAGGAGCAATGATTTGCAAGATACTCCACACAAGTTAGGGCCGAAGCAATCAGAATTGGACTTTGCATGCCCTGTGCAATGTCCAACACACTATTGACCTCACAAAGTCTAGCATCTGCTAAAGGCACCAAGATCCTTGGAGACAAGGGATTGACAGCCACGGTAGTGTTCCTATGCTTAAGGGGAGCACAGGAAAGGGTTCAGGGGAATACAACTGGGACCTTGTACGTCATCGGAGAGGAGGGCCCAGAGGACAGTCTGGCATGCACATTAAAGGATTCTCTGGGTATTGGGGGGGAGGCACTGTGGGATAGGGAGGGGGGAGGGGGGGAGCAGGGGGTTTGGGGGGAGGAGAAGGAAGGGAGGGAAGTGGTGTACCTATTAAGTTTGTATGAGCGGAAATAATAAAAAATGTATTAAAAAAAGTTTTGCAAGCTAATGGAACCAGGAAACAAGCAGGGGTAGCAATTATTCTATCTGACAAAGTGGACTTTAGACCAAAAAAAAATCATAAGAGACACAGATGGTTACTACATTTTAGTCACAGGTACAATTTACCAGGAAGACTTCACAATACTGAACGTATATGCACCTAATATGGCCTCTTCCACATTCATTAAGCAAACACTACAATGTCTAAAGCAAGAAATCAATTCCAAAGGATAATACTCAGGGATTTCAATACTGCCCTCTGAACATGGGATAGATCAGCAGGTCAAAAACTTAACAGAGACACATTGGAACTTAATCAAACCCTTACTGAAATGGACCTTACAGATCTCTATCGAACTTTCCATCTACACACCAAAGAATACACATTTTTTTCAGCAGCCCACAGAATTTTTTCCAAAATAGACCACATATTGGGCCACAAAATGAATCTCCACATATACAGAAAAGTTTGTTTTAGCCTGTACTCTATCGGACCCCCATGGTCTAAAGCTTGGTATCTCCAACACAACAAACAGCACAAAATACACTAATTCTTGGAAACTAAACACTATGATGCTGAATGAGAATTGGGTTCACGAAGAAATCATAAAGGAAATTCAAGATTTCCTAGACATGAATGATAATGAAATACAACATCTCAAAATCTCTGGGACACAATGAAAGCTGTTCTAAGAGGTAAGTTTATAGCTCTTCATGTCTATATCAAAAAAATAGAAACATCACAAATAAATAACTTAACAATGCTGCTTAAAGCTTTACAGACACAAGAGCAATCCAATACCAAAAGCAGTACAAGAGAGGAGATTAGCAAAATCAGGGGAGAAATATCTGAAATTGAGATAAGAAAAACAATATAAGAATCCACCATGGGGCTGGAGAGGTGGCTCAGGGGTTAAGCCTCTGCCTTGCAGGCGGAAGGTCCTGAGTTCGGATCCCAGATCCCACGTATAGGCCTCAGGCGGAAGCGGGGGCGGCCTGCATTTCTGGTCCTGGTAGGGCGGTGCCTGTGAATCCCGGGGCAGAAGGAGGTGGAGGCATCCATGGTGGTTCGCGAATTCGTCCGTGGTTCTACACACACACAGACACACACAGACACACACAGACACACACACACAGACACACACACGCACGTATGCACATGCGCACAGTTGAATAAAAAAAAAAAAAAAAAAAGAATCCACCAGTCAAAAAGCTGGTTGTTGTTTGACATGCATACTAAAGGGTGCTCCAAGGATGGTGGGGACAGGGCACTTGGAGAAAAGGAGGGAGAGGGGGAAAGAAAGGGGAAAAGGGGAGAGGGAGTAAGGGGATCCAAGGAGGCATGGAGGGATGGAGGGAAGGAGGGGACCTGGGTACCTATTAAGTTTGTATGAGTGGAAAAAGTTAATAAAATAAAATAAAGCTGGTTCTTTGAAAAAATCAATAAGATTGATACACCTCTAGCTAAATTAGCCAAAATCGAGAGAAAGAGAATCCAAATTAACAAAATTAGAAATGAAAATGGAGTTATCACAACTGATATACAAGAAATTCAGAGAATTATAATGGCATATTTCAAAAACTTATACTCCATGAAATTTGATAACACAAAAGTAATGGATGAATTCCTAAGTAAGCACGACTTACCTAAATTGAATCAGGAAGTTCTGAATTATTTAAATAGTCCTATAACATACAAGGAAATTGATGAAGGAATCTTGAATCCTCCCACCAAAAAATGTCCTGGACCAAACGGATTCAGCATAGAATTCTACCAGACATTTATGGAACTACTAATACCAATACTCCTTAAACTATTCCATCAAATTGCAAAGGAAGAAACACTTCCAAATTATTTCTATGAAGCTAATATCATCTTAACCCGAAAACCTAATAAAGATACACTTAAAAAAGAAAACTATAGGCCAATCTCTTTGATGAATACAGATGCAAAGATTCTCAACAAAATCTTAGGAAATCGGATTCAAAAACATATCAAAAAGATCATTCACAGGGATCAAGTAAGCTTTATCCTAGGCACACAAGGTTGGTTCAACATATACAAGTGAATAAATGTAATCCATCATATAAACCAGTCCAAAATTCAAGACCACATGATATGCTCGATAGATGCAGAAAAAGCTTTTAACAAGATCCAACATCTTTTTATGATCAAAATCCTAGGGACAGTTGGAATGGAAGCAACCTTTATCAACATAATAAAAGGTGTATACAACAAGCCAACAGCAACTCAATGGGGAAAAACTCAAAGTATTCCCACCTCCATCAGGAACTAGACAAGGATGTCCACTCTCACCACTTCTATTCAATACTGTATTTGAAGTCTTAGCAGGAGCCATGAGACAAAAGAGGGAGATAAAAGGGATTCAAATCAACAAGGAAGAAGTCGAGATATCTCTATTTGCAGATGATATGATCATATACCTGAATGATCCTAAAAACTCCACCAGGAAACTCCTGGAACTAATACAGAACAGCAGGGTAGCCGGTTACAAAATAAACATGCAAAAATCAGTGACCTTCCTATACACCAAGGATGAAAAAGGTGAAAAAGCCCTAAGAGAAACAATCCCATTCACTACAGCCCCTAAAAAAATGAAAGACCTTGGTATAAACCTAACCAAGGAAGTGAGAGACCTTTACAATGAAAACTTTAAAACCCTAAAGAAAGAAATTACAGAAGGCACCAGAAGGTGGAAAGACCTCCCTTGTTCCTGGATTGGCAGAATCAACATCATTAAAAATGACCATCCTATCAAAAGCAATATACAGATTCAGTGCTATACCAATCAAAATCCCCAAGCAATTCTTTAAAGAAATTGACCAACAATCTCAAAATTCATATGGAGGCACAAAAGACCCAGGATAGCAAAAACAATCCTGAGTAACAAAAACAGTGCTGGAGGTATTACATACCAAACCTTAGTCTATACTACAAATCCATAGTTATAAAGACAGCCTGGTACTGGCTCCAAAATAGACACACAGATCAATGGATAAGGGTTGAGGACCCAGATATAAGCCCACAAAGTTACAGCCATTTGATCTTTGACAACGGGGCCCAAAAAATCCAATGGAAAAAGAACAACATCTTCAACAAATGGTGCTGGCAAAACTTGATGTCCACATGCAGAAGATTAAAACTGGACCCGTACTTGTCACCATGCACAAAAATTAATTCCAAATGGATCAAGGACCTCGATATAAGGCCAGAGACTATAAAAACCTAGTTGAAAGGGTCGGGAACTCTCTCGAGCTGATTGGGCTAGACCAACAGTTCCTAAACAGACATCCAATAGCACAGTCACTACAACCAACCCTCAATAAATGGGATCTTATGAAAATTAAAGAGCTTCTGTTCAGATACAGAGATTGTAAACAGAGCAAAAAATCAACCTGCAGAAAGGGAGAAAATGTTCACTAACCATACATCTGATAGAGCTCTATTACCAGAGTGTGCAAAGAACTTAGAAAACTAAACACCAAGGAAACAAATGGCCCAATTAAAAAATGGGCCTGGGAACTCAAAAGAAACTTTACCAAGGACGGAATTGAAACATCTAACAAATATCTTTAAAAAATACTCCACATTCGGGATGGAGAGGTGGCTCAGGGATTAAGCTTCTGCCTTGCAGGCATAAGGTCCTGAGTTCAGATCTTAGATCGCACCTATAGACACTGGGTGGAAGCAGGCAGGCCTGTTTCTGGTCCTGGTAGGGCGTCGCCTGTGAGTCCTGGGGCAGAGTAAACAAGGAGGAAGTGGAGAAGGTCCATGGTGGTTCCCAAATTCATCTGTGGTTCTACACACACATACATACACACACACACACAATTGAATAAATAATAAATAATAAAAAATTTTTAAAAATACTCCACATCCTTAGCCATCAGGGAAATGCAAATCAAAACCTCCCTGAGATATCATCTCACTCCCGGTCAAGATGGCAAAAATCCACAATACAAACAGCACCAAATGCTGGAGAGGGTGTGGAGAGAAGAGAACTCTCCTACATTGTTGGTGGGAATGCAGGGTCATACAACCACTCTGGTGAGCAGTCTGGTGATTCTTAAAAAAGTCAAAGAGTGAAATACCATATAATCCTGCTATACCATTTCTGGGAATAATCCCCCATAATGCAAAATTTCACTACAATGACACAAGCACAACCATGTTCATAGCAGTACTATTTACAATAGCAAAGTCATGGAATCAGCCCAGTTGCCCAACAGTTGATGAGTGGATAAGGAAAATGTGGTGTATTTATACAATGGAATACTACTCAGCCATCAAAAAGATGAATTAATATAATTTTCCAGGAAATGGATCAAATTAGAAAAATTTACATTGAGTGAAGTATCCCAGACACAGAAAATTAAGCACCTTATGTACTACCTAATAGGTGGATCCTAGTACCAAACCCACTTAATGACATATTCAAAGATAAATCTCTGTAATACCTACAGTAATAGCAAAGATAATAAACAGGAGAGAAGGGGAAGTTGGGGCTCCCAGAAATTAGGAGAGAGGGGATCATGCTTCAGTAGAGAAAATAAGTCACCATCAAGTATTGCAAGTAAGTAGTGAGACATCTGGTTAAACTCACAGACTTTCCTTCCTGGTCACTTGCAACTGAGGAGGTTTGATCTCACCAATCAGAGAGGGTAAAGAGACTGGCAGATAGATGAACGAAGCCCCCCCTCCCTCACTGCGGTCTCCTGCTCCTATTCCATCTACCTTTGAACCTCCTGTTATAGTAAGATCTTCATTTAAACAGCCTTTTATCTTTGGTTAGGGGGTGACCTCCAATACCAACCATAATGGAGTCAAGGGCAGTGCAGGAACAGCAAGACTGAAAACAACCACAAACCATAATTCAGAACACCAAAGATCCTACATTAATCACCTGGAACCAGACCAGCCAAATCTCTCCCCATCCTATAGCTCAGGGAAACTTGCAGAGGAGGGGGCGGCAAGATTCTAAGAGCCTAAAGATGGGGAAGACCAACGATATGCAAGATACTCCTCACAAGTTAGGGCCGCAGTAGCCATAATCGGACTTCACATGAGCTGCACAATGACTGACAAGTCAATGACCCCTCAAAGTCTAGCATGGATCACAGGCAGTAGGCTCCTTAAAGGCAAGGGATTAACAGTCATAATAGTGAGGCAGGATTAGAGCAGCCATGCAGGGATGGATCTCTCAAGGTCTTTGGAATTCCTGAAGGTCATCCCCCTCTGCTGGAATAACCCTGAAGGAACACTTCTGCTGAGGAACTGACTCCAATCCTCCCAGAGATAAGATGGCCAGCTTCCCCATGAAGTGATTATGGAGATGAGCTCTCCATATCAAACAACTTGACCTCTAGCCCACATGGGCCCAAGAGCAACTGGGTTGGGCCCTGATGGGAATTAACCAATGGGAAAAAGCCAGTTTCCCGGGCTTGTCTAGGTATATAAATATACCTAGCCCTGGCAACCATCTTTGGCGATCTAGCCCCTCATGACCCTCTAGTGCCATGAGTCTGTTTTTTGTTTCTTGCTCCTCATGAATTCCATGCCTAGGCACCATGAGCTCTCATGGGCTCCCTAGGCCCTCATGGCATTCCAGTGCCATGGGTCTGTTTCTTGTTCCTTGCTCCTCATGAATTCCATGCCTAGGCACCGTGAGCTCTCATGGGCTCCCTAGCCCCTCATGGCACTCTAGTGCCATGAGCTTTGATTCATTTCTGCTTCTTATGGAAGCATCCTAGCCCCTCTTGGCACTCCACGTCTGGAGTCCATGAGTTCCAACCTTTTTCTTCTCTAATAAACTCTACCTTAATCTTCTACACCGTGTTCTGGTCTCAATCTTAGACTCCAGAACACAAGAACCTTACAACATTGGGATGGTCGAGATCATTTTCCCTGCAACAATAGTGTTCCCATACTAAAGGGGAGCCCAAGAAAGGGCTCTGGGCTATGTCACTGAGTCCTTATACCTCATTAGAGTGGAGGCTCAGTGGGAAGTTTGGCATTCACACAAAAGAATGCTCCAGGGGATGGGAGGGAGGAAGGGGGAGACACTAGGAGAAGGGGAGGAAGGGGGTGAAAGGAAGGGGGAAAAGTGGAGGAGGGTGCAAGAAGGACTGAAGAAGGATGGAGGGAGGGAGAGGACCCGGGTACCTATTGAGCTTGTATGATTGGGGAAAAAAATAAATTAAAAATTTAAAAAGTAGGTAACACAATTCTGAGTGAATTGCAAAGTTCCCTTGAGTCGCCACAGGCACACACAGTTACCTCTGATACACACATACAGACACATACACACACACACACACACACACACACACACACACACACACACACACACACGGAAACGCAGAAGACCCCTCAGGAAAATCACAGCACCCTTGATGCTAGACTATTTGGGTCACCAAACCAAAGACAGTAATCAACTCTTCTCTACTTTCTTATTACGGAGGTGAGTGCAGATGCGTTTAAGTCCGTTTCAGCTGAGTTCAGATCCTGGCAGTAAACCAAACCATAACACTGTACCATTCAATTTACAAAATAAAGCAACACATGGCAGTAGTTAGTGGTAGAAACACTGGTACAGACCACATTCTACTTGCTCCACTACTCTGTCAAGCCACTGGGTGGCGATGTCTGCTCGTTTTCTGGCTAGTCAGGCTGCAGTATTAAAGAGGCCTCTGATTGAAAAGATTGTCAATGAAATCCAAGCCCCTGCAGAGCTAGTGAGAGGAGAGCTGCCTACGACAGTCATGGAGGTCAATGCGTAAGCAAGAAACCAACTTTTTTATGTTAAGCCATCGAGGTAGTTGCTCTTTTTCCTTCAGTCAAGTCTCAGAGTGTTGGTCCACCACACCTACAAAGTTGGAAATCCCCAGAATTCTATGCTATCATGAACACAGGAGGTAATTCGTATACTCGATGTGAATATGATTTGAGAATTGTTATAATCATTGGCAGGCTAAACTTGAAATAATTGCTTGTGGGTATTTGATTGTGCTTTTTCCAATTTTTCTTCTTTTTTTGTCCCAACTTATCTCTAATTTTTCATTGCTATATATTCAATGCCATTTAAAGGCATGATGTTCTTTGACCATCTTCATCTCCCCATATTATCCCTTTTCTTTCTTTAACTTTCTTCTTCCTTCCTTTCTTCCTTCTTTCCTTCCTTCCTTCCTTCCTCTTTCTTTCATTCTTTCTTTCTCTCTCTCTTTCTCTCTCTTTCTTTCTTTCTTTCTTTCTTTCTTTCTTTCTTTCTTTCTTTCTTTCTTTCTTTCTTTCTTTCTTTCTTTCTTTCTTTCTTTCTTTCTTTCTTTCTTTCTTTCTTTCTTTCTTTCTTTCTTTCTTTTTCATGTGTGTCCACTATATGTCCCTGAGAAGGACCAAGGGTGATTTCTGGAATCTTCATGGACTGTTTCTACCTTCAGTTTACTTCACTCTGTGATTTCCCAGGCTCAGTCCACCATGGTTGGAAAAGCAGGCTGCAGCCATTTCCACCTGACGTTTTTATGTGGAACCTGGGATCTGAATTTAGGACCTTCTTGCTTGTGAGGCAGACTCTTAACGCCATACCATGCCCTTTCCACATTTCTCCCCTCAGACAATCTTCTCTTTCTCTCTCCATTGAGTAGTTGCTTCTTTGAGTCTAAGTCATTCACTTCAGATGATAATATTCAATTGCACATTTCCCTAAAAATATCACCATTTCATTCTTCTTTATGGCTGAATAAAACTATATTATGTATATGCACATTTTCTCCATCCATTCATTTCTGAAGAGAGACTTAGACTGATTCCCTAATTTTGCTATTGTGGACACAACTGCAATAAACGGCAGATGTGCAGGTATCTCTGGGATGTGCTAACTTAAAGTACTTCCAGTAAATACCCAGGCGTGGCAGGATCACACGGCAGTTCATGCCCTCCCCCCATTTTGGGAACCTCCATACTAATTTCCATAGTTGCTGCAGTGTCTACACCTTATGTGTTTGAGACACAATCTCTCATTGAATCTGAAGCTCACTGACTTGCTAGTCTATCTCTCCGTCCCAGGGCTAGGATTGGGGCTGTGTTCCACTGTGCCCAGTTTCTCAATGTGGGTGCTGGGGATCTGAACTCAGTTCTTCATGCATGTGCAGTAAACACTTTAGCCAGATGAATCATCTCCCAAACCCTTGGCTACAATATTGCTTTGCGTTTCCCTGATGACTAAGGCTATTGACCATTGTTTTCATGTTTATTGTCCATCTGTTCTTACTTTCTGAGAACTTTCTGTTCATTTTATGAGCCCAATTTACTGATTGGTGTGTCTACTTCTTGATAATTAGTTTTTTGAATTTTTTATATAGTCTAACTATTAACGCTATATCAGATATATAACTAGCAAAGATTTCTCTTCCATTTTATAGGCTTCTAAATCTTATTTCTATGTGAAGAGAATAACTTGAATTTAGAACAAGGATAATTCAAGTTCAAAGCAAAAAAAAAAGAGGTTTCTTTCCTTTCTGTGTAATTTCATCCAAGTCACATTACTTCTCTGATACCCAATTTATTCATCTCTAAATGTGAAGAAGATATGCTCAACAAATTCTAGGTGTGCATCTATATGCAGTTGCTGAATAAATATTATTTAAGTTTTAGCATTGTTAATATTCCTTTTCTAGTCTTTAATGTGTATACCCTTCAGGGTGTGGATCATAATTTTAGACACTGAAAGATTAGAGTCAGGTCTTATTGTTCCTTTTTTTTCTATAGAAAGTGCAGTCCTATAGAAATATGAATCACATGAAATTAAAATGTTTTCTAACAATCACAGTGAGAAACATAAAAGGAGAAAAATACCAAGTTTTTTTAAACCATATATTTCATTGACCCCAACATAAGACAATTTGTAAAATCAGTATGTAATTATTAATAATACAAAAAGAGTAAAAAAAGAAGATTTTTTGATTGAACTAAGTTTGTATTCTGATGTATGGTCTTAATTTTTTGCTATTCATTTATTATTTATCCTGTGTGTGGCAATGGACCTGACACAGCAGCTGTGTGGAGGTCAAAGGACAACTTGAAGGTTTTAGTTCTCTCTTGATTCTGTGTATGTTTGGGGGCTTAAACTCAGATTCTCAGGCTTGGTGGCAGGTCCCTTGACCCAATAAGCCATCTTATTGATCTTAATAAATGTTTTGACCTTATAGTAAACCATACAATTCAGACTGTACATACTTCATGTATTTATTCAATACCTATTTTTTGTAAATAACTGTCACAATGGGCAATGAGTATAGACATAGACCTAAAACAGGATCTATCCATTGTTACCCACACTCAATGCTCTTCCTTAGACAGACTATTTTCTTGATTCTTTATTGTGTTTGATGTGTAACCAACTACATATATTTGCTCTTGCTCCAAATGCCTCTTTCACTTTTTTGCATAAGCAAATGATACAGGTTTAAGTTGTTTTCTATTTCCTATGAGACCTTCCCAGACTCATATGATATCATCCTTTCCCTCATTCAAAATTACCCCACATATCACCTGCTACATATATCATCATCTATTTTATTATAATAATTGACAAATACAAGAGACTATGAACTCTTACTTGTAGATATACCATCTATGCTTCAGAATTATACATTGAACTGAGAAGTTTATGTGTGGAAAGATCAAAGACCAATTCAAAATAAAGAATACATTTGATAAGTACCAAATGAAAGGCATAGACTTGTAGGAGGACATTCTACTTCCCTCATGTTCCTTAGAACATGATCTTGACTGGCAGAGACTCAAGGGATGGGAAGCCTGCCTGCAGCTGCTCCCTCAATGCTAGAAACAAGGTATGATCACCTCCTCCTTGTCTGTGATCCTAAGGAGGCTGGTATTCCTCAGCCTTGAGCAAGCCCAGCTGCTGCCTGTCTATATTGACATAGAATCCTTGAGTGCCCTGCTTTGTATTTGATACTATATTCTATGTGTGTATGTGTGTGTGTAAAGTAGAATGATTAAATGTGCCTATGGAGGTTCAAGGGTGACTTCAGGAATGATCCTGGATTGCTCTAGTTCCTTTTTGCTTTGCTCTGTAGTTTCCTAGGCTTTGCCTTCCAGGGCTGGAAGTGCAGGCCACCACATCATTTTACATGTGATATGGGATCTCAACTCAGGTTCTTTTGCTTGTAAGGCAGAAGCTTAACCCCTGAACTATCTCTCAAGCCCATAAGACCAAATTTTTCTGTCACTTCTTATCCCTCCATGCTTCCCTTTCTCCCTCCCTACTTCCTTCCTGCCTACCTCCCTCCTTTTTATTTTTCTTTCTTTCCTCCTTCCCTCTTTTCTTTTTCCTCCCTCCTTGCTTTCCTCTTTCCTTCATTCTCCTCTCTCTCTCTGTCTCTCTGTCTCTCTGTCTCTCTCTCTCTTAAGACATGGGAAGGCTCTCACTATCTAACCCACACAACCCATACTGGCTCATCCTCCTTCTCCACCTCCTCTTTCTCCTCCTTCACTCACCCTCCTCTGCCTCGTGAAGGCTGGGCTTACAGGCATATACCACTGACTTGCTCTCACTTACTTAAAATGTCTCATTGATCTTTCATCAACACAACAAACTCCTTGCTGTTTCTTTCGTGATTTAAACTCCCATGAGTTATGACATAGTGTTTCTAAATCTTTGTTTTTCATTTCTAATTACAATGAACCCAGAAAGCCATACACTGTGTTTTCAGAGAAACTTTTGTCTAAATGAAGGCATGTAAGGATTTACCATTGCACTCACAAAGTAAACATGAAAATTTCACCAAACAGAAACTATGTTCATTATAGCTTGTAGAATACACTTTTGCTTTGCAATAGTGTGGAGATTAGAGAAGTCACAAGATATACAGAGAGATGCTGCATTTCTTCCATTATCACTTTAATCAGCACAGTACATTTATAGCGACTAGTAGTCACAGGTAGTTCATGCATCATTATTGATGTGTCAGTAAAAATTTGAGTCCATATTCAGACATGCTCATTTCTCTATGTCCTGTCCTAAATCCTGTGATTTCCTCGCAGGGCATTAAAATATTTGTAGTTGTCATTGTCCCCAGGGTTCCTCTGGGCTACGAGTGGTGCTCATATTATATTGTAGTAAAAGTAACATTAATTTAATTTGGGTTGGGGACAAGGTTCCGTCACGCAGCCCAGGCTAGCCTGCAGCTGGCAGTTCTCCTGTCTCAGGCTCCCAGTGCTGGTCGCTGCAGGTGTGCACCACATGCCCAGCCACAAGCTGTTTTCAGATGAATGTGACTTTCTGAGGCATACTGGTCAGGAATCTGGTATGGTTTTTAGTAAAGTTTTATGTGGTATTTTCCTCATGACTGTCGTGGGTTTATAGATTTGGGAAAGAAAGATGAAGGCATATAAAAGTCATTTTATGACATGTCATTCAATTCTAACTAGTTTTTGTCCTTTTATGAAGAGCTATAGTGACTGTCATTGCTTCTTACCAGAGCGACTGTTCATGATTAGATGGGGTATTATTATCCTTGTCCACAGCATTGAGCATAGACTTGTTTTTCTATTTTTTCTTTTGCAACCTCCTTCATGAATACGGTAAATCTGTGATATTTTCACACCTCAATCCCCAGTCCCATTCCCCTCCTTTTCCTATTAAAACCCTTCTTCTTCCTTACCAGTCTTCCTTATATTTTCATATCTTTGGAGCATTGCCTCTTTCATAAAAAGAGAGTTAAACAGTGGCTACCCAAACCTGGATATTGATTCATATTCCACATGACCAATGATACTCGCAAATTCTCTATTGACATTAAGCTTTATCATGGGAAACTGGAGATCTCATGTACAGAGACTCTCTCAAATGAATAAGCAATCCTCCATGTGCCTGAGCAGTCTAGTGTTAACATGGTGCTATTCGCATTAGCAAAGCCAGCAGCCACAGCTCTGGGAAGTTTAGTGGCTTCCTCTGCTTGGCTTTGGGAGGGAGAGTCACAATGCAGAGAGAGCAGCTTGGCTGCAGCCACAACAGGAGAGTGATCATTTGCAAAGTGCCCCCCACTCAGAGATTTCCTCAAGACTGGAGCCCTTACATGGGAGAAACAAGCCCTTTGTATGAGAAAAGATCAAAAGACAGCAAGAACCTAGGAAAGGCTAACCTTGCATGGAATTACCAGTGGGTAGGATCAAGCAAAACGTTCTGTAAGAAAAAGAAACCTGAGCTACTTTTAAACATACAAGAATAAGGAGAAAGGGGGTGGATTAAAAGAAGGGACGAAGGGAATTAAATGCACTCAATATTCTTGCAGAAGCGAAAGCCAGGTGCACAATCTAATGGGAAGAGTCATTTAGTCACTGTTTGTTAAGCTTCTCAGACTTTTAAAAAAACTCACTTCATTTGGAAAATTTGACAGTAATCTCAGTGTAGCTGCTTATATTTGCTCAGTGAAGAGATTCATCGTGGCTGAACTGTTCTTGAAAACCTGACCACTCATAATAACTTTAATAGCTCTCTTAAACCATGGGTAAAATAAAGCATATATCAAAGGATTCATGGCTGAGTTATAGTAAGCACACCAAACACAGATCTCATAAATGTAGGCAGGGGTGATGAAGCCCATGAAAGCGTCAATTAATGAATCGATACTGTAGGGCAGCCACGAGATCATAAAAGCTATCATGGTGATGCCCAGCGTTTTGGCTGCCTTTCTCTCTCTCTTGGCCACTCTGGCTTTGTAACTCTCTGCAGAAGATTCCGTTTTACCACCAATGTTTTCAATCTTTTTAGCCTGCTGTCTGGTGACCAGGAAAATATTACCATAGAGAATTATCATAACAAGGGAAGGTATGAAGAAAGGCAGAAAATCTATCAGCACCCAATTTTGATTGACAATCACCTGACAACCTCCTACACAGTTAAGGGCATCGGATAATTCCTCCAGTCCGTCATCATAGACGCCTGTGTAGAACACGGCCCCGCTGTACACCAGAGGCAGGATCCAGGAGACCCCAGTGCAAATTCCTGACACGGACCCGGTGAACTTGGTGGGATAGATCAGAGGGTCTGTGACAGTGATGTACCTGTCGATGGAGATGAAGCACAGGTGAAAGAGAGAGGAGTAGCAAAACGCGAAATCACAGCACGTGTGCAAAGTGCAGAAACTTCTTCCAAAGTACCAGCAGCTCTCGACGGACCTGACCATGCTGAAGGGCACTGGAACCCCAGCATTCCTTGTTCAAGATCCTATGGATTTATTCATACCTGGGCTTAAATCTCAATTTATGTAAAGATTTTTTTTTAAAAAAAACTGTAGCAGGATTTAAATATATATGTCAAAATCAAAGCTAGATATATCCCTGTACATGAACAGATCTGACTCATGCCACATCCCCCCACTGTATTCAATTCTCAGACCCCTAAAAGAGGACTCTACTCAAGGAACAAGTTGGTCGTTGAGGAATTCTCTCTCAAGACTTTGCCAGTGACAATTAGTCTGATGGCTTTTCGAAACCAAGGATAAAAGAAAGCATAAATCAAGGAGTTCATGGCAGAGTTGTAGTAAGCAATCCAGGCCAGTATCTCATACACATACGTGGGTGTGATGAAACCCAGGAAGGCATCCACAATGGAGTCGATCATGTATGGCAGCCAGGACAGGAGAAAGGCGGCTACTGCAATCCCCAGAGTTCTGGCTGCTTTCCTCTCCCTCTTGGCCACTCTGTCCTTGTAGCTGTCTGATGACTTGGAAGTCTCATTGTTCATACTCTCGATTTTCTGAGCCTGCTCCTTAGCGATGAGGAAAATCTTGGAGTAAAGAGTTATCATTACAAGAGTGGGGATGAGAAACAATAGAAAATTAACCAAGACCCAGTTTTGATTCATTGCTGCTTGGCAGCCGCCCACACAGGTAAGAGCACTCACTAGTTCCTTCAGCCCGGCTTCATTCGCACTGGTGTAAAGAAGAGAAAAGATGTAAGTGATAGAAAACATCCAGGAGAAGGCAATGCACCTGTAAGCGACAGACACAGTGAACCTGGTTGGGTAGCTCAGGGGGTCACTGAGAGCAATGTACCTATCCACAGAGATGAAGCACAAGTGGAAGAGAGAAGCATAGCAGAAAGACCCATCAAAACAGGAATGTAATTTACAGTAGCTCTGCCCAAAGTACCAGCAGCTCTCCACCGACCTCACCATGCTGAAGGGCATGACAGTCACTCCCACCAGGAAGTCAGCACAGGCCAGGGACACCACCAGAAAGTTGGCTGGAGAGTGCAGCTGCTTGAAATGAAGGATGGACGTCACCACCAGCAGGTTTCCACACACTGTCAGCACAGCCCCAGAGCCAAAGACTGCATAGAGGATGCAGCGGGGGCCTGGGGAGTAGGGGCTTCTGACACAGGAGTTGTTCAGGTGTTCATAGCACAGCTGGTCAGCTGTGGGAGGGATCAGATCTCCACTCATGACTCTGTTTTAGTCCCTGAGAAGACGTGTGTCTTCTGCGTGCTATGTGTGTCATTCTAGTTTCCAAAGATTCTTCAGAATATAGTGCATTTTGCCTATTTTTCTTTGTACTTTTGCATCTTTAGTCCTTCATTTAAAAACTTCCAGTCAATTATTACAGAAAATTCTGTTTATTTCTATTTAAGATATGTACTTTATATTTGTATATATATTACATAGCATCACCTACTTCTACATATGTGATAATCATTCAGATTCAGAAACACAAGTCTATTAGGAGGTACATGTGTAATGCCAGGTTTTATTAGCCTCTTATCTTAATTTGCCAACCCGAAGATTATGCCCAAAGCACTCTTTATCCCCAGAGGCACCAAGTGTTTCCAAATAACTAAAGCTCCGAGGACTAAATCTCCACAGTACAAGGTGAAATCAGTAAGAAACATCCATTACAGTTAGGTTTATGCCACATCCTAATTAGACTTTTCTCACATCTAACTACTAACTATATCTGATTCTATTTAGTTTCTAAGATCTGAAGATATTGGGTATATTCAGGGTGGTTTGACCATAGATTTAATTATGCTTTTCTTTTTTTAGTATGCTAAATAACTGTGGTTTTTTCATGAAATGGAAATGGAAACACTGTCATTAAGAATTTAAAAGTCCCCTTCCGCACCCAGCTCCTCCTGCTGGGATGCGCGCCCGGTCCAGCCAGGCCTCATCCTGTGACCTAGGTAAGCTCCACCCGCACCTGCCCACCAGAACGCCAGCACTCTCGCGGTCCAGCCAGGCCTCATCCTGCGACCTAGGTAAGCTCCGCCCACGCCCGCCCACCAGAACCCCAGGCCAAATAATTCAGTTTAGTGAAATTGAAAGATCTTAAGAGTTAAAACGACAATGCCAAAGTCAAAGTGCAAATCCATGAGAAGCAACACTCAAGTAAACAAATTTCCCACTGAAGGAATTAATCCCATAATGTTAGACTCCAACCAGAACAAACCCAGGGAAAATGGCCAAGAAAGCCTGACCCAGGATAACGACTTTCAAAATATGATCATTACCATATTCAATACTATGAAAGAGGAAATCCGGGTGGAATTACATAATCGAATCAATCCCTTTGAAGAGGAACACAACAGACACTTGGAGGAGTTGAGAAAAACAGTGCAAGAAACAAAAACTGGCATAGAACAGTTGAAACAGATTCAAGCAGAGTTTAAAACTGAGCTACAAGACAAGTTATCTTCAACCCAGAACTCCACAGAGAGTCTTATCAACAGAACTAATGAAGCAGAAAACAGAATTTCAGACCTTGAAGATAAAGTGGGAGTACTAACCAGCTCAATGGAAGAGGTTTTTAAAGCCAAAAGATACTTGAGAGAAATATCCAAGAGATATGGGACACCCTGAAGAAGCCTAACATGCGTATTCATGGAATACCAGAGCAAGAATCTCAAAATACCACCCCTGAGGAAATTTTTCAAACGATCATCAAGGAAAACTTTCCTCATATAAAAAAAGAGAGGCCCATCCATATACAAGAGGCATTCCGCACCCCAAACAGATACGACCAAAACAGAAGCTCGCCACGGTAAATAATAGTTAAAACACTCCACATTCAAGATAAAGAACTGGTGCTGAGAGCTTCAAGGGAAAAAAACAAGTCACTTTTAAAGGTAAACCTATCAAAATAACAAATGACTTCTCAGTCGAAACAGTAAAAGCAAGAAGAGCTTGGAGAGACATACTTCAAGTATTGAATGAGCAAAAATGTCAACCCAAGCTGATTTACCCTGCAAAACTATCTGTCATGATCAAGGGAGAAAGAAAAATCTTCCAGCACAAAGACAACTTGAAGGGATACATGTCCACCAAACCAGGCCTTCAAAAAATGCTAGAAATGATACTCAAGTGTGAAGAAAAAAACAGGCATATCCAGGAGAGCAGAAGGCAAGTATAACACCATTAAAAGTGAAGCAATATACTTATAAAAACTACTAAACATAATAAATGTCTGGAATTAAAAATAGTTTCTCCATTATAACACTAAATGTTAATGAAATTAATTCACCGATCAAGAGACACAGATTACAAACTTGGATTAACAATCACAATCCATCAATCTGCTGCCTGCATCTCACCACAAAAGATAGACACGCTCTAAAAATAAAAGGCTGGTCAACAATTCTACAAGCAAATGGAAGCAGAAAACAGGCAAGGGTAGCCATTATGCTATCAGACAAAGTGGACTTCAAACCAAAGAAAATTATAAGAGACACAGATGGATACTACATTTTAGTCACAGGTACAATTCACCAGGAAGACTTCACAATACTGAACATATATGCACCCAATACGGGCCCCTCCACATTCATTAAGAAAACCCTACAGCATCTAAAGCAAGAAATCAACCCCCAAACGATAATTCTTGGGGACTTCAACACCGCCCTCTGAACATGGGATAGATCAACAGGTCAAAAGCTTAACAGAGACACTTTGGAACTTAATCAAACCCTGAAAGAAATGGACCTTACAGATCTCTATCGAACTTTTCACCCACGTACCAAAGAATACACATTTTTCTCAGCAGCACACAGAACTTTTTCCAAAATAGATCACATATTAGGCCGCAAAACGAATCTACACATATACAAAAAAGTTGAAATTCTAACCTGTGCCCTATCAAACCACCATGGCCTAAAGCTGGACATCCACAACACATCAAACAAGAGAAAATACACTAACTCCTGGAAACTTAACAATATGATGCTGAATGAGAACTGGATTCGGGAAGAAATTAAAAAGGAAATTCAAGATTTCCTGAAAGTGAATGATAACGAAAATACAACTTACCAAAATCTCTGGGGCACAATGAAAGCTGTTCTAAGAGGTAAGTTCATAGCTCTTAATGCCTACATCAAAAAAATGGAAACATCAGAAATAAACAACTTAATAATGCAGCTTAAAGCTTTAGAGAAACTAGAGCAATCTGATCCCAAAAGTAGTAGAAGAGAGGAGATAAGCAAAATAAGGGGAGAAATATCTGAAATCGAGATTAAGAAAACGATAGAAAAAATCAACCCGTCAAAAAGCTGGTTCTTTGAAAAAATCAATAAGATTGATACAACCCTAGCTAAATTAACCAAAAGCAAGAGAGAGAAAACCCAAATTAACAAAATTAGAAATGAACATGGAGTTATCACTACTGATACCCAAGAAATCCAGAGAATTATAACATCATATTTCAAAAACTAATACTCTGTGAAGTTTGACAACACAAAAGAGATGGATGAATTTCTAAGTAAACGCAACTTACCTAAATTGAATCAAGAAATTGTGAATTATTTAAATAGTCCTACAACATATAAGGAAATTGAGGAAGTAATCTTGAATCTTCCCACCAAAAAATGTCCTGGACCAGATGGATTCAGCACAGAGTTCTACCAGACATTTAAGGAGTTAATAATACCAATACTCCTTAAACTGTTCCATCAAATAGCAAAGGAAGGAACACTACCAAATTCCTTCTATGAAGCCAATATCGTTTTCATCCCAAAACCTAATAAAGACTCACTTAAAAAAGAAAACTATAGGCCGATCTCTCTGATGACCACAGACGCAAAGATTCTCAACAAAGTTTTAGCAAATCGGATTCAAAAACATATTAAAAAGATTATTCACGGGGACCAACTAGGCTTCATCCCCGGCACACAAGGTTAGTTCAACATACACAAATCAATCAATGTAATTCATCATGTAAACCAGTCCAAAGTCCAAGACCACATGATACTCTCGATAGATGCAGAAAAAGCTTTTGACAAGATCCAACAGCCTTTTATGATCAAAACGCTAGAGACAGTAGGAATGGAAGGAACCTTTATCAATATAATAAAAGCTGTATACAACAAGCCCACAGCAAGGATTATGCTCAATGAGGAACAAATGGAAGCATTCCCGCTTCGATCAGGAACTAGACAAGACTGTCCACTCTCACCACTTCTATTCAATATTGTACTTGAAGTCTTAGCTGAAGCCATAACACAAGAAAGGGACATAAGAGGGATTCAAATCGGCAAGGAAGAAGTCAAGCTATCCCTATTTGCAGATGACATGATTTTAAACCTGAGTGACCCCAAAAACTCCACCAGGAAGCTCCTGGAACTAATTGAGAAGTTCAGCAGGGTGGCAGGATACAAAATAAATATGCAAAAATCAGAGGTCTTCCTATATGCCCAGGATGAAAGAAGTGAAAAAGCCTTGAGAGAAACAATCCCATTTACTATAGCCCCTAAAAAAAGAAGTACCTTGGTATAAATCTAACCAAGGAGATAAAAGACCTTTACAATGAAAACTTTAAAACCCTCAAGAAAGAAATTGCAGAAGACACCAGAAGGTGGAAAGACCTCCCTTGTTCCTGGATTGGCAGAATCAACATCGTAAAAATGACCATCCTACCAAAGGCAATATACAAATTCAATGCTATACCAATTAAAATCCCAAAGCATTTCTTTAAAGAAGTTGACCAAACAATCTCAAAATTCATATGGAAGCACAAAAGACCCAGGATAGAAAAGACAATCCTGAGTAACAACAACACTGCTGGAGGTATCACCATACCGAACCTTAGTCTATATTACAAATCCATAGTTATAAAAACAGCCTCATACTGCTCCAAAATAGACACACAGATCAATGGATAAGGATTGAAGACCCAGATATAAGCCCACAAAATTACAGCCATTTGGTCTTTGACAAAGAGGCCCAAAGAATCCAATGGAAAAACAACAGCATCTTCAACAAATGGTGCTGGCAAAACTGGATCTCCACATGCAGAAGATTAAAGCTGGACCCATACTTGTCACCATGTACAAGACTTAATTCCAAATGGATCAAGGACCTTGATATCAGGCCAGACACTATAAAAACCATAGTTGAAAGGATAGGGAACTCCCTTGAGCTGATTGGGCTAGGCCAACATTTCCTAAACAGACATCCAATGGCACAGTCACTGCTACCAACTCTGAACAGTTGGGATCTTGTGAAATTAAAGAGCTCCTGTTCAGATAAAGAGATTGTAACACGAGCTCAAAGGCAACCCACAGAATGGGAGAAAATCTTCACTAACCACATATCTGATAGAGCTCTACTGTCCAGAGTGTACAAAGAACTTAGAAAACTAAACATCAAGGAAACCAATGGCCCAATTAAAAAATGGGCCCTGGAACTTAAAAGAAATTTTACCAGAGATGAAATTAAAATGTCTAACAAATATCTTAAAAAATGCTCCACTTCTTTAGCCATCAGGGAAATGCAAATCAAAACTTCCCTGAGATACCATCTCACCCCGGTCAGGATGGCAAAAATCCACAATACAAACAACACCAACTGCTGGAGAGGATGTGGAGAGAGGGGAACTCTCCTACATTGCTGGTGGGAGTGCAGGCTCACACAGCCACTCTGGTGAGCCGTCTGGAGATTCTTAAAGAAATTAAAGATTGAAATGCCATATGACCCTGGGATTCCACTTTTGGGTATAACCCCCCATGCAGCAGAGGTTCACCTCGATAGCACAAGCACGACCATGTTCATAGCAGCACTGTTTACAATAGCAAAGACATGGAATCAACCCAAATGTCCAACAGTTGACGAGTGGATAAGGAAACAGTGGTACATCTATACAATGGAGTACTACTCAGCCATCAAAAATGATGAATTACTGGAGTTTGCCGGGAAATGGATGTCATTAGAAACAATTATATTAAGTGAAGTATCCCAGACCCAGAAAACTAAGCGCCGTATGTACTCCCTAATAGGTGGCTCCTAATACCAAACCCACCCAGCCCATCTTGAGACAGTCATAGGTAATTCTATATATTACCTACAGTAATTGCAAGGATTATGAACAGGAGGGATGGGGTTGGAGGGCCACACCAGAAACAAGGAGAGAAGTGACCATGTTACAGTAGAGAAAATAGGCCTCCATCAAGGACTGCAAGAAAGTAATGTGACACCTAGTTAAGTTCACAGACATTTGTTCCTGATCATTTACAACTAAGGGAGTATGAACAGACATTTGTTCCTGATCATTTACAACTAAGGGGGTATGAACTCACCAGAAGGGGAGGGCATATAGTCCGGCAGATTAAAAAGTAACCATTTTGTAAATGGGTGATTGACCCCTCTCATTGCCAAATGCCATATGACCCTGCGATTCCACTTTTGGGTATAAGTATTACATCTACCCTTGAATGTGCTCTTATAATAAGACTCCAGTTTTACAGCTTTCTGTCTCTGGCCAGGGGGTGACATACAATGCCCATCACGATGGAGTGAAGGGCATTGCAGGAGCAACAAAACTGCAAAAGAAAATCAACAAACCACAGTCCAGAACTTCAGAGACTCTATATCAACCACCTAGAACTAGGCCAGACTAATCTCTCCCCATCCTGAAGCTCAGGGACATTTGCGGAAGAGGGGGCGGTAAGAGTGTAAGAGCAAAAGGATGGGAGGAGCAATGATTTGCAAGATACTCTACACAAGTTAGGGCCGAAGCAATCATAATTGGACATTGCATGCCCGGTGCAATGTCCAACACACTATTGACCTCACAAAGTCTAGCATCTGCTAAAGGCACCAAGATCCTTGGAGGCAAGGGTGTTGACAGCCACAGTAGTGTTCCTATGCTTAAGGGAAACACAGGAAAGGGTTCAAGGAAATGCCACTGGGTCCTTGTACGTCATCGGAGAGTAGGGCCCAGAGGAGAGTCAGGCATGCACAAGAAAGGACTCTGGGAATTGGGGCGGGAGGCACAGGGCGACGGGGCTGGAGGGGTGAGGGGAGGGGGAGCAGGGATTCCGGAGGGGGGGAGGAGGAGGGAGGGAGGAAACTGGTGTACCTATTAAGTTTGTATGAGCTGAAATAATAATAAAAATGTATTAAAAAAAGAATTTAAAAGTCATATTGTTCATTCTAATTACCTTTATGTTTTTTAAGCAGAAACTACTATTTTTGATGTCAAAGTGGTTAAGTATCTAGATACAACAAATACATGAATAGTGGTAAATTACATTTCTGATGTATTTTTCTCAGTGGAGATAGATGTGGGTCTGGCACCTCTGTAAATGCCTGATTTGCAAGTGCAAAGGGCCTCTGAACTCATGATAAAAGTGAAGTACAGTGACATGTCTTTTCATCTGTGTGAGAACTATTTATGAATGATTGTCAATGAGTCTGACATTAAATCTCCTTCACATAAGGTTCTTATACTTTCTAAGCAGCAGGAATCACATTCGGGGATGCATATTAATGTGTAACTTATTCCAGGGTCAGTTTCGACCATTCAGATTGTGGGAAGTAGTAGGGTAGAGCCCACAGTGCCTTCCTCATATGTAAGTAGCATACAAGGTTAATATAATAGTGATCAGCATCAGTTCATTTTGAAATTTGTTTCTTTGTTTTGAATGGTAATTTTTGGAAAGTCAGATAAATTCATGCTGAAGAATATTGTTATGCATCGCTACTTTTAACTTTGACAATTTTTCTTTTACCTTCCTAATTTTAGAATAGGACTCATTTTTACCTTCTTTTTTCAGGGAAATGCTATTTGTGTATATAAATGTGTGTGTTTATACATATGCATGTGTGTAAATATGTATATGTTATATATAATATAAAAAATTGTATGCTCAAACTGTAATCCTCTACCTCCTCTGGCTCCCCAGTTCTGGAACTGCAAATACAGTCTACTATATAGATTTTTTGCCCTTCTTTGATATGAAATCTGTGCCAGTGAGTTAGCTCAGCAGGGAAGGTGCCTGTTTATAACATAAACACCTGAGTTCACCCAGGAAACCTACATGGTAGAATCAGAAAACTGACTACTGAAAGTTGTTCTCTGACCTTCACCTGTGTGTTATGGCAAGCATGTGCTTGTTCATGCCATCTCCCTCCCTCCCTATCCCTCCTCTTTAAGTCTGGGCTTAACATCTTTATTTTAGTGATTGCACAGACTCAAGAACTGTGCTGAATCAGAGAAGCAAAAAATAGAGTTTGATTGATATGAAGCACTTCAAGAATGGGAAGGGCATGTCATGGACATCTATGTGTGCTTTTTTGAATAACAGACCTCATCCAGAACTGAGAGAAGAGCCTTTCCCATTATGAGCAGGAGTGGCCTCTGAACTCAGCAATCCTGGAACTGCTCATCTCCCAACCTGCAGGGTCATGCTGCCCTGGCTCACACTGAGCATCTCTGTGCTCCCTCAGAAATAATATTTAGTTCCATATGAAGCATGTGCCAAACACTTTTCAAAGGTGAGGACTCTTGGATAATTTGAACCTCTGATTTTACAAGGGGAAAAGCAAGCAGTTAATGTTCAGAATCATTTCAGTGTCATCCTTGAATCCCACAGCCAGGTCAACACAGACCAACGCTAGAACACTGGGATCGAGATTTAAAACGTCCTCCACATCCTCTACCTTCACACTTGGTATCTTGCAGATCTTTAGCAAAGGCAAGCAACACATCTGAAAGTGGAAAGAGAGACACCTCCCCTACTCAAAAAAAGAAAAACAAACCCAGGTTTGGAAAGCCCCTAAGAAGAAATACTAAGACATAGTGTTAAGTGATGAAGACACAGTGCACTCACTCCTGGGAGCATGAGTAAAATCTCTCCATTGTTCCCTTTCAAAGACATAGTCCTGTCAGAGACACAGGAACCATTATAAGTTAGCTGGTCTTAAGTGTCAGTTCTTATGAGGAGCTTGCTTGACAGGAATTTTTGGGACAGAATACTGAGAAAACTAAACTTAACACAAAAAAAGTTCTCTCAACATTTGTTGGTGATGAGAACAGGAGACAGAGAGCTAGTCAGGCAGTTTTAGGCCAGGGCTCCCAAAAGTGAATTGTTTTGCGGGCAGGCGGGAACGTCCTTGGTCCCATGGGCAGTTCTGGCCTTGCAAGAGGCTAGTGATGCCAAAAGTGTGTAAGCGTAAGCAGATCTGCCCTTGGTTCTTGCTCAGGCTTCTCATTAACTTTATTCTCCTTTCAAGCCACTTGGATGAGCATCATTATCTAGAAACCAAGTGTGAGGGTGTGGCCAAATTCTAGTCCAGATGCCATCATCTCATTTCGTAAGCAGCTTTGGAATTGGCTGACTGGATTTTTGTCTGGATTTTCATGGCGGATATGGGTTATATCTAATATAATCTTGGTAGTGATGCTATGATCTTTGTACTTTGCATGATTTGCTACTGCTTTAATTAACCCGCTCTAATTTACAGTTGATGCACATACTCAGATGGTCCTGCAATAATCCCACTCCTTTTGTCTGGCTTTCCCTGAAAGGTGGCAAGAGTGGAGACCCTAACACTTCCTGTGGTCCCACTTTCTAAATGATCTTCCTAACATTTGCCCTGCAAATGTGGAGGGGTGAATGTTAGAAAAGTGATTAGCAAGCTTGATGATATTTAGCGTGAATCCCTTCATCATGATTGACTTTAGATCCCTCTGGCTTCCCTGGTAACCCTGGAAAGGAAAACCTCCCCACTGTCCCTCCTTAGGGTCTGACTAGGACCTGAGGGTTGGAAAGAAGGCTCAGTGAGTAAAGGCTGCCGCTGCCAAGCCTAAGGCCCTGAGCCAAATCCCAGACCACCAATGGTGGGAGAGAACAGATTCCTGTAAGCTGTCCTCTGATTGCCACATCCCCACTGCGGCATGAGCACCTTCAATAAATTAATTAGTTATTTAATTAAAAATAAATAAATGGGTAAGTAAATGAATAAGTAAATAAGTAAGTAACTAAGTATGCAAGTAAGTTAGCAAATAAGTAAGAAGTTCACTGAGGGAATAGAATAGCGCAGGTACATGGAACTGAGCAGTGGAAAGGAAAAGTCAATCTAGGATGTTCCCAGCAGGAGAGAAAGGCCAGGAGCCACTCCTGGGGGAACAGTGGGAAGCAGTGTGCACAAACCTGCCAGTCATGTCACATGCTTGGAATAAGGGCCAGAGAATTCACACACCAGTGTGTGTGCCAATGGCTGACACTCTCTGCTTAGGGGAAGCTTCTAAGAACTTCCACTTTTGAGGGTCTAACTAGATGTGTTGTGGGCTGTAAGGTTCACTCAAGATGGAAAAGAAGAAGACAGTTGCAGTGCCTGCTGTGGGAGTCACAGAGTGCACTGCACTGGGACAGAGCTTTGTTCCCAGAGGCCCACCAGGGCTGGGGGTGGAGGGTGGGAAGACACCTAAGAATCGCACTGGTGGAGTTCCTCACACCATGTGAACAGATGCATTGGTGAGTGAGGTCACAGACACCAGACCATGTGCCAAGTATCCAGATCATGAATGACACGAAGAAATGGAAACTTGTGAAGTCATCACTTTTCTCAAGGTTTTCTGTGCACCAGGCTGCTGGAGCCATCCTTCTTCTTTATCCAGATCCTTTGTCATATGTAAACTCATTATTACTTACTTTGTTATGTAGCCACAGTTCTTGTGACTTTTCTTCTTCAAACTTCTCTTCTGGAAAGAAGAGAGGGCAAGTGTGGGATCCCAACTTGGGATCATCTGCTTGTGAGGCACATTCTTGACCACTGAGCCTTCTCTACAGCCCAGATTCTGTCAGCATCATTCTAATAGTTCCTATTAAATACTAGGAAAATACACTTAGGAATTAATGCTTTCTCTTTGCTTCAGCACTCCCCTGCCTTAATTCTTGAGGTCTACATTTCCAAGTTGAACTTATTAAAACTAAGCCTGGAATGAATCAGGTTTCATCCTGTAATTCTGTCCATTGTTTCCTCGATCCAAACTGATGTTGTTGGGGAAGAAAAGCATCCTTTCCAGGATGTGTAAGACACTGTGAGAATTCTGGACAAACACTTCTCACAAAACAAAAATGGAAATGCAATTTCCACCAAAAAATAAAAACATTGATACCGCTTTGGAATTCCAAAAACAGACTTTTCAGGAAAGTTGTCACCTTCAACAAAAGAACATACTTTCGGTGTGGAATAAGTATAGCAGTGCCACTCTGTGCACTGTGGGGAGTCTGTCTGAAAGCTGCTGATATTTGGAATCATTAAATTACTTTCTTGAAGGTAATGAGTGCTTGAGGCATTAGCTGGAGTTTGTTAAATTAGGAAAGATCACCAATAAAAGGTGGCGCTCAAATGTCCATCAGGGAATAGAATGCTGCCTTTGAGATAATTGGAAATAGGTAATTCATATATATTTTAAAGGGCATGTTTACAACATGTGTGGAAGACTGGAGGTTGCGAGTCAGAAAGGAAACACTTCCAAATATAACTGACTTCTAAATCCAGGAATAACATTGAACAAAATCTACTAACATATTCTATTTATTTTCTATTTTTTCCCCAAAAACTGTGATCACCAACAGAGTCACACTTGAGAACAGTCTTCTCAGGGACAGAAACAGAATCATGAGTGGAGACCTGATCTCTCCCACAGCTGACCAGCTGTGCTACGAGCACCTGAACAACTCCTGTGTCAGAAGCCCCTACTCCCCAGGCCCCCGCTGCATCCTCTATGCAGTCTTTGGCTTTGGGGCTGTGCTGACAGTGTGTGGAAACCTGCTGGTGGTGACGTCCATCCTTCATTTCAAGCAGCTGCACTCTCCAGCCAACTTTCTGGTGGCGTCCCTGGCCTGTGCTGACTTCCTGGTGGGAGTGACTGTCATGCCCTTCAGCATGGTGAGGTCGGTGGAGAGCTGCTGGTACTTTGGGCAGAGCTACTGTAAATTACACTCCTGTTTCGATGGGTCTTTCTGCTATGCTTCCATCTTCCACTTGTGCTTCATCTCTGTGGATAGGTACATCGCTCTCAGTGACCCCCTCATCTACCCAACCAGATTTACAGTGCCAGTGGCTGGCATATTCATTGCCTTCTCCTGGTTGTTTTCCATCACCTACAGCTTTTCCTTTCTTTACACCGGGGCGAATGAAGCTGGTATAGAGGAGCTAGTGAGTGCTCTCACCTGTGTGGGCGGCTGCCAAATAGCAATGAATCAGATCTGGGTCTTGGTAAGTTTTCTATTGTTTCTCATCCCCACTCTTGTAATGATAACTCTTTACTCCAAGATTTTCCTCATCGCTAAGGAGCAGGCTCAGAAAATTGAGAGTATGAGCAATGAGACTGCCAAGTCATCAGACAGCTACAAGGACAGAGTGGCCAAGAGGGAGAGGAAAGCAGCCAGAACCCTGGGGATTGCGGTGGTCGCCTTTCTCCTGTCCTGGCTGCCGTATTTCATTGACGCCATTGTGGATGCCTTCCTGGGATTCATCACACCCACATATGTGTACGAGATATTACTCTGGATTGCTTACTATAACTCTGCCATGAACCCCTTGATTTATGCTTTCTTTTATCCTTGGTTTCGAAAAGCCATCAGACTAATTGTCACTGGCAAAATTTTGAGACAGAACTCCTCAATGACCAACTTGTTTCCTGAGTAAAGTCCTGTTTTAGGGGCCTGAGGATTGAAATCAGATTCATGACAGACACAACATGGAGAACACAATGAGCTTTATATAAGACACCATGAATATTGATTTGATTTTGACCAGAATGCTTGAATGCAGGTGTAATTTTCTTCAATAATATAAAATTAATTTCAGTTTAATGTAATCTTTATGACCCTACAATGAACATTTATCAATGTACTCTGAACTCTTCTGTGTTCATTCCTTTTCTGCTTTTGTCTGGCATGTTCTTAACAAAGAGTAATGATGTATGTAGACAAAACTTAATACAAAGTATGATAAGAGTATGTTTCTTGACTTTTGTTACATTTTAGTGAGATAGATATCAATCTGTATCCTTTCCATTCATTTCTAATATTTTTTCCTAATATGGTATGAATGAACCAATAGAAACTTAGATCTTGGCTCTTTCTCAAAGAAGGTGATTCCACAGTATCTCATAGTCACATTTGCACATTAAAAGATATGGTTTTAAGGATCAGGAAAAATATATAAACAGATGTTATCTTTCAACTAACATTTTCTCAATAACTTAAAAAAGAAAAGAAAATGCATGTATGATAGCAATGTTCATTCAGTGAATTCTTTCACAAGATGTCAGCACATGCAGAAGAAAAAATCACATCGAAACTGAGAAGCTTTGTAAGTAACATATGTTCAGTTGGAGACTTGAAGATTACTGTTAGTCTTTATTCAATACATTTTTTAAGAAGTTATTTTTTCTAGTTATACATTGTCCTTGCCTCCCTTGTTCCTACCTCCCTTCCTCCTCTGCATCCTCCCTCTCTCATCCCTTCCCACCCTGCCTACACCTAATATTATTTCTATATTTGCTATTCACTCACATGTTGGCAAATTGTTTTAAAGATTTGAAGCAACCAATACATATTAAAATGCTCTTGATATTTTTCTCTATGTTGAGAGATACCACCTACTATTTATTATTAAAGCATGCTACTATTATCAGATGTTTGCATTGGTGAATTCCTTAGCTGCTGTGGGATTTCTGACTGTGGTTCGAGGCAGGATCTCGCTCTGAAATCTTGGTTAGGCTGGAATTCATTATGTATTCCAGGTTGGCTTTTTCTTTCAATAAACTTTTATTTTCCAAATGCACAACTGATTGAGCGTGTTGTAAAAACCTCTTCATGGGTCTTGGCCAGCAACTGGGGCATCTCCACCCTTAGGATTCCTTGTATAAATTACTTGAGTTCTAAGTCCTTTACTGATGAGCTCCTGAAGGGCTTCCCTGGTCAAGAAACACAAGCCTCAGCCTGTCAGAGACCACAGCTGAAGTAATCAAGTTACTTGAGAGCTTCCATCTAAAGTTCGTCCTATGTAGCTTTGTCAAACAGGGTGAGGTTCTTGAGCTCATCCCAAACTTTGCCCTCAAACTACTTCTTTTTGGCCTTGCCTCCAGATTTGTTTGCTGGTCTTTGTCTTTCTTGGCTGACTCTTGGGCATCTTTCTTCTTGTCATCATTAAGATGCATGGTGAAGCTTGGAGGGCAGGGACTACTGGCAGTTGATGAGATTATTGGGCAGAAAGTTCCAGGTTGGTTTTAAAACTTTGGCAATCCTTCTGGCTCAGCTCCTGAGCACTGTTTCTAGGCAATGTGGCATGCTTGTGATCTTAATGTGCTTGTGAGATGACTAAGGGTACCGTGGCCCTTTAGTGTCCTCTACTTACAATTCTTCAATTCAGACATTAACTACCATCCATTTCTTTTGACTCTAGCAATTTCAAGAGGAGTGACTCACCAGATACAGAATAGCATCACATCTTCACTTTAGTGACTGTGTGAATAAACATAACCATTTAAGATAACTAGTGAATAGTGTAAAGCATCCACATTAAAAAATCTCTCTAGTATCTACTTCTATATATATATATATCATAGTGAATTGGGTTTTTAGTAGTGTTTCATGTATATTAGACAAATAATTTGATTTTTCACATCACTTCCTATATAATGTACATTTCTATTTTTGCAAGTATTGGAAAAATTGACCTATAAAACTAATCAAGTCAGTGTACTGACTAATCTCTAAGGAATACCATACTGTAGGAGCAGAAGGTTTGCTGTGTGCTTTCAGTGCACTAACTTATTTCAGTAGCAACTACATAGATTCTGGAACCAGAAAAATACAACATGAGACTTGAAACTTTCTGAGAATTCAATCTAATTTATGGAATATTCAGTCTGTGTTTTGACTGCTTTAATTACAATAACTTATTGGATCTTTCCAGCAACCTGGTAAGGAAAGTGAGGCCAAAAGAGCAGAAGTTGTTGGCTTAATGTCACATAACTAGTAGTCACATGGAATGGAGAATGGAGACTACTTGGGACTTGGAACAAGTGAGCCTACACCTGAAACATTCCTCCCTTCATGCAAGAGAATGGAGTAGAACTGTACCTAACCTCTTTGAAAAGGGATCTCTCTCTCTCTTTCTCTCTCTCTCTCTCTTCCTCTCTCTCTCTCTCTCTCTGTCTCTCTGTCTCTCTCTCTGTCTCTCTCTCTCTCTCTCTCTCTCTCTCTTCCTTCCCTCCCTCCCTCTACTACTTAGACTTCTCAAGCAATTTAATCCAAACTTCTGATTTTCCACTTTTAGGACTATGTTTTCTTTGAGCATTTCAGTGAGAATTCAGGAATAATACACTTAAAACTATATCCACAATTAGCTTGATTTATAGGTACTGTGCACCAATTCAAACATTCTAGCTATTAAAATGGGACTGCTCCATAGCTTATTATAATAAACCTATGCCTCAGGACCCCGTGTGAGCTGACTCATTCCTCCACACCTGTCAAGTGCCTCAAGGTCCAGAAACTGAGGCATCTCAAGGCCTTGCTCTGCACTCAGAAGAGCAGAGATTCTGATTGGTATTTGCTCACATGTCTCCCACCTGCTGTTTTGAATAAGGACTGTGAATAACTGACCCAAAAAAATGCATCAATCACAGTCTTTAAAGCTGACTTTGTCTGCAATAAATTTAATTTTTGTAATGTAAGCCATGATGGAAAGCTCAAATCACTAAATTATTATTTACTTTTCAAAATTTTTCTTCCTAGTTTTACAAGCATATTATTATTTGCTTTTTAAATTTTAATTTTATTTGTGTGTATGCGTGTGTGTGTGTGTGTGTGTGTGTGTGTGTGTGTGTGTGTGTGTGTGTGTTTATGTGTGTGTGTGTGTATCAAAGGGCACTGTGTGTCCGTGTGGCAGACTAAGTGTGACTCTGGGAATTATCCTGGATTGCTTCTACCTTCTTGCTTCACTCTGGGTATTCCCAGTCTCAGTCCACTAGGGCTAGAGGTGCAAGTTGCCACTGTAGTGTTTTTACGTGGGACCTGGGATCAAAACTCAGGACCCTCTACTTGTAAAGTAGAGACTTAACCCCTGAGATATTATTTTTGAATGCATGAGAGACTTTTCTCAAAACATGGGCAGTATGCTGGTATTTGAGTTATTTAGAATCTCACAAGGAAGCAAATTCTAATCCTCAAATTCATCCTTCTCTATAGTTGTTGCTGAAGCCTGATTAGTCCAATGCATGTCTAGCTATGGGACAGGCTGAATTTGACACACCACAAGCACAGAATAGCTTACTATCTTACCATGTTCCCTTTCCTCATCTTTTTACAATCGTCTGGATGGATTTCATAGCCTATGTCTTCATTGCTGGCTTTAAAAAAGTACTCAAAATACATTCTGATTAAACTTTCAAAATCACAGTTAATTTAGCACATTTTCTTTTCTGCCCACATCATCTCAGTCCAGGTCCTGGGACCTAAAGCATTGAGTAATAAATTTTATTTTCTCAATTTTCTTTAATTCCCTTGTTCTTTAAAGACCCACTTGTCCAGAATAGAAAAGATGAAAGAAGGAAAATCTGAAAATAAAAAAATAGCTTCATCATATCTCCCATTGATGTAGCCTTGATGAGCAACATTCTCCATGTGTTGTGCAGATAAGAGTGTGCTCTGTGGTGTGGTTCATAAATCACTCCATTTGGGGATTCCTGGCCACCACCCAGATAGGAGTAAGCCTCTCCGGTGGGACCATTCCAATTCCTTTCGAGAGTGTCAATGGCAGGAAAACTTATGAAATTTTCATCTGTAATCACTTTGTCTCTGGGACTACACCACTGAAGATGGTCCTAATGGGATGATTCAGAATAGTTCTCTTTTGTGCATGTGCATATGGTATGCGTTCATGCTTGCATATGTGCATGTGTGTGTGTGTGTGTGTGTGTGTGTGTGTGTGTGTGTGTTGCTTTGAGTGTGTATATGTGTGTGAGAGTGTATGTACATTAGTGTACTTGAGTATTTGTGCCTGTGGAAGCCCAAGGGTGATATCAGCAATCGTTCTTGATTGCTCTTCCACCTTACTTTTTGAGTCTAGGTCTCTAATTAAATCCAGAACTTGCCTTTAACATGCAAGCTTGCTCCGGAAAGTCCCACACTCTGTCTTCTGGAGCCAGAAGTACATGTGGCTTCCACATCCAACATATTTATGTGGGATCTGCAAATGCAAACTCAGGTCCCTTTGCTTGTGAGGCCAAAACTTTAATCACCGCGCCATCTCCCCAGCTCATGACTCAAGTTTATTCTCTCTTACACATCATTATTCAGTAACACTTCTTAATTTGTTCTGTGTTCACTGGATTAGAAAGAAGGGAAAATTAGAGAGACTTCTAGGAAGATAACTGGACAGCAGAGAGAAACCTACAATATTCCTGACCTGAATAGCAAAGATGTGTGAGCTCTACACGATGGAGAAAACAAAGGAAATCACTGAAGCTTGACAGCTCTTGCAGGAATCCCTTTCAGGATGCACAGAACATCAGTAACATATGTCATGGGAATTGGGGAGCATGTGGGCAGAGGTCAACCCAGCACTGATCTCAGCCTTTTGTAACTGGGGAATGAGGATGCTTTTCAGTTTGCAGAGGATTTACACTTCATGACACCAATATTATCAGAGACTCAACTCACAGAGTTGAAACAGACCAAGTAAGGGCTACCAAGGGGAGGAAGTGGATATCAAATTATCTCAATGTTTTTCATCCATATTTTTGTACTCCTCATAGTATAAAAGCAGAAAAGGCATATGGATAAGGAACAAAAACTTTATACTCACATCTCACTGCTGCAGGGTACGGGGAAAGCAACACTCAGATATGGGCTGAAGTTTTGAACTGGAGTTGAAAGAAATCTAATGTTTCTACCTCAAGGTGACTGGACAATAAGTACTTGTTCTGAGAGATTGCTGGGACAAGAAAACAGAAGACTGTACAGAGTATCTGTAGGCCATGGTTAGAAACAGTGACATTTCATAGAGCTTATCACCACCTCAAAGACTTCTATAGGCAGCTGTTGTGTGAAACATTCCCTGGCAGACACCTCGCAAATGTCTATTTACCCCAGGCAAGGTTTTGACAACAGTCCAAAGTAACGTATACCAAAGTCTGACTTGATGAACCAATGAGTTGATAGGAGTTAGTTACAGGAGTGTAAGTGTGTGTTAACTCACAGGAGTAGAGGTGACCCCAAAGCAGCCACACTGCAATGTCTCATTCTAATATGATGATTTCTCCATACCTGTGTAAATGGAGCCCCCTTCTCTGTTGATCTTCCTCAGCCTACACACTCCCCCCCTTAGACCTTCTGAGAGCTTGCTGAGTGCAATTAGGTTACCTTGCATGCAATAAATATCTTGGAGGTACATGATGGAGCAGCCAGAATCCCCGGTGCAGGTGCAATGACCCTACTCATCTCCTCTGTCTCTGTGTAAACTGTGTAAAGTCCTCCAAAGATTTGATCTTGATGGTCTCTTGCAAGAAATTACACCTGACTAATCAAAGATGGCAAGTGTTTTCTCAAAAAGCAGTGTCTACAGAGCAGTTGACAGTATCTCTAAGAAACCCTTGTCAAATGCAAATGGATTATTCAGTGAATCTAGTTGATATATTTTTTCATGAATTTGAAGAATTTCTTGGACCATTATTAGAAAAATAGGCTTCATGTATTCACTGCCTACCATTCTTCCTTTGAATTTCAATACTGTGCCCTATCTGGATTTGCCAACTTCAGGCCTCTAATCCACAGAGGCAAGACACTGATTGCCTTGTCCCTGCTTCCTCTCATTAACAGTCTTTGAAGTTTGGTCTCCGGCATGACCACAGGCCATCAGTAGCGCATCCTTCTCTTATGCTGGTCACAATGAGGAAGGATTCACACTCAGTCCCTTGGGGGGGGCAGACGAGTGAGTGGATTTTTAGGAATGTTTGTATGCCTCTGTTAAGTTTGGATGATAGAGTAAAAATATAGAATAATTATATTGTACAAATATTGAAGCAGCATTTTCTACTAACCCTAATCTCAGGGATACTTTGCTTGGTTCCACGTGTCCTGTGCATACTGTGCCATCACAAGTACGATATTTTCTTGTGTTTTCCACCCCTTTCTAGTCTTATCACCACCTGCAGTTGATACTATATGACTCGACTCTTCCACTAAGTATGTACACAATGGAATCAAAGTCAGTATCCCATAGAGATACCCCTGAATGAATGAATGTCACTGCATGATTCACAATAGTTAAGTCTGTGAATCAGCCCCCATGAACTGATGAATGAATGAAGACAATGTGTTACATATGCAAATGAGGTATCATTCAGTCATAAAGACTGACATCATGGGGCCAGGCATGGTAGCATTCTTGGAGGCAAGAGGATCTGAACTAGGGATGAAATATTAATAAAAGCCTATCCTACAGATAGCCTGTCTCAGCCTTCATCCTTTCCACTGGGACTGAGATAAGAGATTGCTGCTGAGAATGCTCACAAAGGACAAAAGTCCAAAGCTTCTGCCCTTAACATCAGTTTTTCTGGCTTCTGATTACCCAGTATCTGATCCCGCTTTCCTTCCTTAGTAAATAGAGCAGGAGTAAATAGAGTAAATAGACTAGGAGACTGTCACATTCTTTAGGGAAATCATGAGACAAGATAGGGCTCCCCCTTTTTTTCCTTCTGTTTAAAGCAAGATGCGTATATAATGTGCAGCCTGTCTTTCATCACTTCTGGCTCACAGTTATTGACGAGACAGCTGGGGTCCTCTAGCTAGATTAATAAAAATTGACTTTTTCATAGGTATTTGCATCTGGAACTTCTGTTCCTGCCAGGCAGTCACCCCATAACAGATAAGAATTGGAGGTCATCTTCAGCTGCATAGTGAGTTGAAAATGAGCCTGGGATACAAGAGACTCTGTTTCAAAAAATAAGAGAGTTGAAATTATGTATATTGTTTGCAGGAAAATAAATGGGGCTGGAGACCATTGTGTCAGACAAATTAAGATTTGGAGATGCATGAGGCACTAAGAAGAGAAGGTAAAGGAAGAGAAAAGAATGGCAATAAAATATGTACACACAGTTTTATTTTTCAAAAAAAAATAAGGAAGGCATAAGATCAACTTAGGCTTAAGAATTTTCAGAGAAAGGAGAGAGAGAGTATTACCAGGAAGAATTTAGTAGATGATCTTTGAATGTCTGTTTTCAGTATTTTTTATGTGTTCTCCCCCTCTCTTCCCCCATTACACTGGGAATCAAATCTAGGGACTCTCTAGACATAAGTTCCAAATCCAGTTCTAGAAGATTGTTGGTTTCTTTTTTTTCTTTCTCTTGGTAGTAGTTGGATTAGATCCAGGGTCTCTTATGTGCCAGCCAAATGCTTTGCTCCTGAACTACCACCCCAACTATTCATACCACAGCTTTAGTATGCTGTGATTCCAATGTATTTGTACAAGGTAACTGATTTTTTAAACTCTTAATAACTTGCTGTGGAAAAAAATTAAGTCTTATCATCTTCTAGTTGAGCACTGGTTTGTAGGATCAAAGGCAATGATTTTCCAGGAAAGGAAAGTAGCTCTTAGAGCATCATCACTGCTTTCTCTTTCTCTTTAACTCTGAATTCCTGGTAATGTTTCCAGCGTAAAGCTCTAGGTCAGGAAAGATGGCTATTGTTACACTTTCCTGACCCTCCTCTCTATGCCCTCCTGGCTAGCTACCTTGCAGTTAGTACATGGTAATCTTGGCTTCATCTTTGAGTTTGTAACTTAAAATCTGAACGGTAATGGCAAGGTTGATCCATGGACTTCAACTGGTGTGGCAGCAGAGACTTGCTGCTGAATTTTATCTTAGGAAAAAAATCCTTTTTTTAACATTGAATAAACACTGTCCAAAGAGACATGTTTGAAGTCTCAAGTCACCCGTGGTCTGTATTATTCTGCATCCTCTTCCTTCTGACAGGTTTAGCCACCTGCTTCTCACTCTGTGGCACCTGGAACCTCATCCAAATATCTTCTCCTTCCCTAACTCCTGGCCATCCTGTTCCCAACTGTATAGAGGTCTGGATGTATGAACAGAGTTGTGGTCAGATGTTCCCTAGGAGATTGTCACGAACCAGACAGATAGATTCACAGTGTTTCAACAAGCCGCTTGGCAAGACCTATTTCTCACCTCTCAGTAACCCGCCTTGCACCGCCCCCCCCACACACCTAACACACACTCAGTATCCAGGAATCCAGGTTCCTCCTAGAATGCAGGTTGCAGTTCCTTGAGGACGTGTCCTCTGTGCTTTGGTTGAAGTGACAAGTCCATGAGAAAGGCAGAGACTGGGCCAACTTCATCAGGCCCAGCGTGATCACGGTACATAGGTTCAGCAGCTAACAGGACAATAACTTGACAGTGGCTGGGTGATGTCTAGAGCTAGAGGGCAGAGCATGTAGGCCCTGTCTAAATGTCCTACCTAAGGAAATGGAACATTTCATAGCAAATGTCAAATACCTCAACAGGCCAGGAGAGACCACAGGGAAAAAAAAACAAAAACTTTGTTTTTCTTTTTGAGACTCTTCATGATGGCATGAGAGTTTTGAATAGGTCTTCCTTCCTTTGTTCATTCTCATTTTGTCCTGGGCCCTGTAAATTTTGTAGACAGACTTATGGGTAGGGAATATCTTTCAGCATTGTTGAACTGAAAGCAGTTTTTTGGTTATGAACATGAGAAGTAACTCTGGAAAGAAACTCATCAGAGAGAAATGTGTTAGGGAAGATCTTAGCAATTATAATAATTAAAAGAAACTTTCCTGAATCACACCTCATACTACAGGGACGATTTTGTGAGGAATATAAAGTGGATGGAGTGAGTAAGCTAGCTTCCTGAAAATTCTAAAGGTAAAAGCCAATTAAAATGTTACTTCTCTAATAGTTACTATATGTGCTTATCCTGTTGGAGGAAGGTACAAAGAATCAGGTATTTAAAAAGTATTTTTTACATTATTCAGGCAACATGTTTCCTAGGCTGATGAAAATTCATAGTACATTTATTTGTTTAGGGTAAAGTAGGAAGTTAACTTTGGAAATAATCATACAATTATTATATGATGTAAACTTAGGAAATGAGTTTCTGAGTTTTACATTTCTTTTAATTTTCACTATACTTTAAAAGAATAATCCTTGAGACAACATTCATAAAACGTTTGCTTAAATATACAATAGTATTTGAAAAAAAAATCCAAATTAAAAAGCTGAATTTAATCCAAAGTCATTGTGGCTAATGGGTCATGACCAGTTTAATTAAGCAAAAAGGGTCAAAGTTGGGTTACACATGTTATCTGTACATCTTTTTTAACAAAACGAAGAAGGGGAGCCCTTTCTGACAATGATCTACCTAAGGAATGTGACAGTCGTCCTGGGAAGTATTTGTTAAGAAAGGGCGGCAGGAATTGAGTTCTGAGATACAGGATGCCCTAAGACTTCAGTTAGCTGAGGGTAGAAGCTTTGGACTGTCATCCTGTGTGAGCGCCTCACAGCAACTTCTTATCTCAGTCCCAAAAAACTTTTGAAGTTCGAAATTTAATGTAGAGTTCCTTTGTTCAGGCAATATGATTCTAGATTAATGTAAATTCATAGAACACATGTCTGGGGTCAGTAATGAGGCTAAACATGGTTATAGAAATAATGAGAAAAGCAAAAATGTGAATTTCAGTTTTCTTTTTGCTGTAAAAAGTGATCATCTTTTGTGAGGAACTGCCTCACATCTTTCTTTCATTACTCCTGTGAACTGCTGGACTCAAGAAAGATCCTTCTGAAGGTGGCTGGGATTAATAATGAGATGTTGCGTAGCTACAGGAATAATTACAGGATTAAAGATGGGGGTGATGTTCTGAGTTTTCAAATTTCTTTTTTTTTTAACATTAAAATGGCAAAAGGATTGAACCTTGAGCAATGTTTACAATCAACTTTCCAGATGCAAAGTATCCTTGAATTTCAGAATTCAGAATCATCCTGCCTGCCACAGGACAGGAACACAGCAAGCAGCGGGCAGCAGAACCATGACCAGCAATTCCTCCCAACCAGCTCTGCAGCTGTGCTATGACGGCGTCAACGGCTCTTGCATTAAAAGCCCCTACTCGCCTGCGGCCCGGGTCATCCTGTATGCAGTGTTCGGCTTTGGGGCCATGCTGGCCGTGTGCGGAAACCTCCTGGTGGTGATTTCTGTCCTTCATTTCAAGCAGCTGCACTCTCCAGCCAATTTCCTCATCGCCTCTCTGGCCAGCGCCAACTTTCTGGTGGGCATCTCTGTGATGCCCTTCAGCATGGTGAGGTCCATCGAGAGCTGCTGGTACTTCGGAGACAAGTTCTGCAGCCTTCACAGTTGCTGTGATGTGGCGTTTTGCTACTCCTCTCTCTTCCACCTGTGCTTCATCTCCATCGACAGGTACATCGCTGTCACCGACCCTCTGGTCTATCCCACCAAGTTCACGGTGTCCACGTCAGGAATTTGCATTGGGGTCTCCTGGATCCTGCCCCTGGCGTACAGTGGGGCCGTGTTCTACACTGGCATCAGTGCCAGGGGCATGGAAAGCTTAGTAAGTGCCCTCAACTGTGTGGGGGGCTGCCAAATCGTGGTCAATCAAGACTGGGTTTTGATAGATTTTCTTTTATTCTTCATACCTACCTTGGTTATGATCGTTCTTTACAGTAAGATCTTTTTAGTGGCTAAACAGCAGGCCATAAAAATAGAAACTACCACAGGCAGTAGTAAAACAGAATCTTCCTCAGACAGTTACAAAGCCAGAGTGGCCAAGAGAGAGAGAAAAGCTGCAAAAACCCTGGGGGTCACAGTGGTAGCATTCATGGTCTCGTGGTTGCCCTATACAGTGGACACCCTGATTGATGCCTTCATGGGCTTCATCACCCCTACTTATGTTTATGAGATCTGCTGCTGGATTACCTACTATAACTCAGCCCTGAATCCTTTGATTTATGGTTTGTTTTATCCTTGGTTTAGGAAAGCCATCAGGCTTATTTTAAGTGGGAAAGTATTGAAGGGCCATTCATCAACCACAAGCTTGTTTTTAGAATAAGCTGAGCATATTTCAAATTCAGGAAATTGTGATGTCATAGGAACAAAAATTTTGAAAAATACGCATTTTTTAATTGTGCCAGTTAGTGGGACAATGAAACCATTGGAAATATATTTACTCCACTAAATAATAAATTAATAAAATAGTTGAGATATGTCATCTGTCAGTTTTGTGTCTGTCTTTGGCAAGACTTTTGTGACTTTCTAATTTCCAAGCTGCCAATCTGATTTTTGCTATGAACTTTCTAATCTCCTTTATTCTCATCCCTCACATACCTTCAAATGCTTTCTTTTCTTTTGCCCAACTGAATTAGTTTGCTAGTGATGCTATAACAAGGTACTATAGCCTGGATGATTTAAACATTCTCTTCCTCTTTGTGTGTCTGTGCCCCAGATTTTTCCCTCGTATATGCACATTTGTCATAATTGATTTGAGCTGGTTCTAAATATCTAATTTCCCTGAACACATTTCTTTCAACACTGTATGCTAACAGTCAGGATTTTAACATAAAGAGCTTATATGACACAGGTCAGTCCATAAAAGATCTAAGCCATAAAAGACACTACCCTGGGTTCTGTTTACTTGTTCTTCTGTGTCGATTTATGGTATTTTTTGGTATTTGTATCTACCAGGATTTTGTGAGCAACAAATACTCACTGTACTAAATGCTGGAGAAAAATCTTGAAATGCATATATTCACTATTTATGGCTCTAGTAATTCAGCCTTGTTTTAATGTAATTACTGTAGATGTTGCCAGAATCTTTTCAAATAGAAAGTCTACCATAACATCTTGGTTCCAGGACTAATCTGCATCACCTTCAGTGGATAACTTGTTTTTATAAAGTGTGGAATTTACTTGTCAAGAATTACTGCATGCATTGCTTTTCAGCCTTTTGGCTAATTCAAGTGAAGAATCACTGCATGCTTTTCATCACCTAAGAACAATGTGTTACATAGTTCTTTTTTTTTTTTTCTTTGAAGGATACATAGCAAAATAACCAATGAATGACTGAAACCATAGATAGCACTGAATGCTATTTATATTGTTTTTTCTCTATTCAGGCATATGATGTTCAATTTATGATTTAGGCATAATGATTTAGGTAAAATATTTACAGCAATCATTCATAATAACAGAATTAGAGCAGCACACAACACAATAATAATTATACAAATATGAAAAGTTGTGAGATTATTTAGCAGGTTAGGCAAGTAGTGGCAAATCTAGTGACTTGAATTTGATCCTGAGAGTTCACATGGTAGAAAGCGAGAACTAAAGCTAGCCTTCACCTGTGTACCATGGCATTCATACTTCTCTCTTTCCCTCTCTCATTATCTCTGTTTAAAGTAAATAAATTTTAAACAAGTTATACAAATACTTTTCTCTATCGCTGCATCTTAACATATTGGCTGTTTTAACCTTTATGATATTGTTACATAATGCATCTATATGATGAAGGAAAGTGATGTGACTGAATAAAACTTATCAAGCGCTATGCAGTTAGTTGTTAAAGTCTGCAAACCAAGGGAAAAGCTAAAGTAATTTTTTTTTCCTACACAATTTCATTTGTTTTCTGTTACCATATATCACAGCATCCTTACCAGATGTCTTTTTTCATTTCCTTAGTAAGTGGAGAACACTTTCCTTCTGGCATAAAGCTGGCTACCTTTTGTCATAGATTAACAGAATCATTACTTTATATACTTAGTGTCCATTATTGAATAAAATGAACATTATTTGAATGCAGGTACTGTGGCATCACAATAGAAGGTCTGACAACTAAGCAGTGAGTGTGCAGCTTATACCATAGTGCACACAGTGGTGATAATTTATACTACACAGAATGCTGCTTCACTTAAAACTTACAGTTTTCTCTGCAAATTTTCAGTTCATTTATGACTGAAGTGGAGAGTAGTGAACTGGAAGGGAAGAAAGCAAATCTGAGAGGGTAGTATTGATTTTTACTGCTCAAAATTTCACAGCGTCCAAAAGTTCATAGCAATCCTTCAAAAATCTGGAAGTATACTTTCTTAAAAGGGATATAAGCAATGCATAGTATATTTTCATATTTATATTTTGCTTGTAGGAATGGTTTACACTTTCAATTGTATGAAACCCATTTTGGAATTTCAACATTCTGTATGAAACTGAGCTGTAAGGAGCATTTGTCAATAGACCTTTTACTTCTATGTGTGTATTTGTGGAGTCACTCTTTCTAATTATGGAGGTTTTTTTTTTTTTCATTTCCAGTGAGGGTTTTCATTTAAAAAAATTTGAGCATAATTATGTCTCAATTCTGTTTAGGGAATGTAAGAAGAAACTATGCATTTATATAAGATTTTCTTTAAAACAATTTTGAGGATACCGTGGACAGCACAATGGATATTACACATAGGGCTAGAAGAGAATCTGGGATGTTTGAGTCCTGTGGGCAGAGGAGCAATTCTCACTGCAGGGGCTGAGCATCATCTCTTCATATCTGCATGGACACTTCACTGTGTGTGATCCATGGTTTGAGGGTCTAAACAAAGACTGAAAAGAGATGATTTTCTTTTTAAGTAGAAAGGATTTTTTGAACCTCTTCAAGAATATTTGAATGTACATAATTAAGCAGAAATGTATAAATTTTTTCTGACCTTAGAATTAGCTTTCACAGATGAAAGTCAGGGTTTGGCATATTAGAAAGTAATGAGTATAATATTAGCGTGATAATGATCCAACAGTAAGGTCCTATGCTATCACATAGCAATACTCAATAGATTGACTTAGCTGTGAAATTTTAAGGAAAGTCTTCATGCTTCCTATTCTTTTTTTAATTTTATTATTATTATTATTATTTATTCAACTGTGTGCACGCGCGTCTGTGTGTGTGTGTGCGTCTGTGTGTGTGTGTACGTCTGTGTATGTGTAGAACCACGGACGAATTCGCGAACCACCATGGACGCCTCCACCTCCTTCCACCCCGGGATTCACAGGCTCCACCCTACCAGGACCAGAAGCGCAGGCCGCCCCCACCTCCGCCTGGCGTCTATACGTGGGATCTGGGATCCGAACTCAGGACCTTCCGCCTGCAAGGCGGAGGCTTAACCCCTGAGCCACCTCTCCAGCCCCATGCTTCCTATTCTTAACTATGAAACACACAGATAAAATTAATTGAAAGAGGTGGATAACAGTTCCATTCAACAAATGATCTCTAGAATTTCATTATTGCTAATTTAAATTATAAATGTAAATGTTCAAGGGCAAATAAAAAAAATTGAAAAGCTATTCTGTGAAGTAAAATACTTTGATATAAACATACTTAAGCATGATTCCACTAGATATGTTCATCATGGCTTTCTGCTTACCCAAGCACATAATGCTTGGTAGGCACTACATGGTCATCTCACTGATCATAGATGATTGCATTAGAATTGTACATGTGAACCCAGGAAACTCGGTAGTCTTCACAACTGTTACACATTGTAACATGTATGAACTTCTGTCAGTTCTTGGTTTGGATCCCTAGCTTTTTTTTATTATTATTTATTCAATTGTGCCTGTGTGCGTGTGTGCATGTATGCGTGTGTGTGTGTGTGTGTAGAACCATGGGCGAATTCTAGAACCACCACGGACCGCCTCCACCTCCTCCTTATTTACTCTGCCCCGGGGATTCACAGGGTACGCTCTACCAGGACCAGAAATGCAGACTGCCTCGCTTCCGCCTGGCGTCTATACATGGGGTCTAGGATCTGAACTCAAGACATTCCGCCTGTAAGCACAGGCTTAACCCCTGAGTCACCTCTCCAGCCCCATGGATCCCTAACTTTGCAAAAAAAAAAAAAAAAAATCAAAAGACTTAGTTAAGTTTGTTACATCATCACTGTCATCATAAAATTATAATTACTATTATTAAGGGAGAATTAATTAAGACACTAGTAAATGTTAGGATCAAGCATTGTAATGACTATTTTTATATCTTACCTAAAGTCTAGTTTTCTAAGCTCTGATTATTGAGTTTCCTTGGTTAATAAATAGAGTATCTTTTATTACCAGAACTGAACACATACTCAGAGGTAGAACATTAGATATCTTCTGTCGCCCCGGATAAAACAAACATGTCCTGATATTATCATTGCATAAATACTGTTTTAAAGGAGTTAGTTAATACAGTGAGATGTGAGAAAAGATAGATACATATATAAATATACAATTAGAAATTATAATGCCATTATTTGTATATATAGCTAAAACCAAATTTATTCTCTGGTTGACTGTTCACTGCCATCTCCAGAACCTAGGTCTTTCTTCCACTTGATAACTAAGTGCAGGTCGCTGTTGCCTGCAAGTTCTTAGAAGCTACCTTAACCAATAATGGCAGGAACTGGTGTGTGAATCTTCTGTCTTTGTCCACAGGTGGGTGGGATGAAAGCTTATGGTCACACTGGTTCCCAGTGTCCCTGCTGTAGAGACACCTGTGCTCTCTCCTGTTGGGGAAGTACATCCTAGCTCTTCCCTTCACTTCTCCCTCTCCCTCTCCTATTCTACTGTCCTTGGCTTCCTAAGTGACCCTCATTCACTGGGATTTTGTGCTTGGTTTGGCTTCCAGGAGAACCACACTAAGTCACCTTGCCACCTTTCCTCCTCACTGACTGGAGCAGCTCAATAAAAGTCTTGGTTTGGCTTCCAGGAGAACCACACTAAGTCACCTTGCCACCTTTCCTCCTCACTGACTGGAGGAGCTCAATAAAAGTCTTACCTGCCTTATCATTTTGTAAGTCTCGGTTCTGATCTGAGCCATAAAATTAGTTATGCATTTTGCTTGCTAGTTTTATTTAGGAGTATGAGCCTAAGATGTGTTTTTTTTTATTTATATAGAAGTGTTTTTAAGTATAGAAAAAGAAAAAAAAGATAATCAAATTTTAAAAATCTTCTCTGAGTAAAGAAAAACAGAACAACATGTGAGCAGGGCTAGAAATGACAACAGAATTCCTTTGAGGACTGTGGCTTATAGAAAGTTCTTTGTCCTGAAAGATCCAAGGACAGGCTCATATTCTCAAGATAAGGATATCTCAAGATGAGATAAGGACTCAGGATGAACTGTCCAAGTTTTGGATTAGCAGAGTTTCCAATATGACAGAACGAGAACCCAGAACACAACTATTGCAACTGATGTTGACTTGCAGACGTTCACGGCCATATGGAGACAAATTTGAAGCAGTCAGGTGCTATATGTGTGTCCAAAGAAGAGGAAGAATAAAATAAAAGGAAACCCAAAGCTAAAAAACCCCACCCAATCCAGATAAAAAAGCACAGTAGGAATATCCTAAGCTTATGAGGAATGTAGGGCTCAAACAGAGCAACTAGAAACAACAATTAAAAGAAGAAACAGGAAAAGCCATTTGGTACCTTCTGAAGATCACTTTGACTCATTACATTGAAGATTTGCTAAGATGGGGGCAGGGGAAAGGGGTATCTAGCACAATGGATGCCTAAGAAATTTGTTTTCTACATGGGTACCCATAAACCCTAGGAAGATTCAGGAATTCTGTACTTCATTGAGATATCCCATCCAAAGGAAAGAACCAATAAACCAATCTGTTTTATCATGCAACAGAGAAGGATGAAGTATAATGCTTACTAGATGCCTTTGGGATCTGGAAACAACATACCCACACTTAGGAATACCTCTCTAGTCCTTATATTGGATAACCAAACCATGTGCTAACTTATTTGTAGCCTGAACCTGGAGAGGAACTTACACTGAGCAAGGAAAGCAGTTGTGGAGGCAGAAAAAGATGCAATGTGTTCTCCATCACAGACACCATGGGGAGAAACATAAATGAGTCCTTTATGGTTCTGGGGCAAGGCTGTGCTATTTGAAATGAAGTGAAATGCTGGTTTTGAAAGATGGCTATTGGTGTGCTGCAGAGCTTGATGGTGATGGAATGGTTCACCATGTGGCAACGAGAGAGCTGTGTCTGACACCCTCCATTATGAGTCAGGTGTTACTGGATCTTCCAAAGAAAATGATTCATCTGAGGTCAAACACCAAGCAAGGCTGGAGGCTACAGAGATAACAGGAGCTCACCAACTCATGTTACCCCTGAACCAATGCCCTTCCATCTGACAAGTCAAATAACTGGAGTAAGAAACCCAACTTATATCAAACAATGTGCTTTCTTAAAATTTCTCTCATACTTTCATTTGCTACCTCAGAAGGGCACTCCCATGACAATGGTGTGTTTTATTCTTGATGCAGTTACACAAACTGCTTGATTCATTCACTGATTGGTTATATAGTGGTAGCTCATATTACCAAGAGGAAAGGCTATAGCATAAATAGGTTAAAATCTGGCAAGAGAAGACATTGCAATATCAAAAAAAAAACCCAGAGACTGGGCAAGTAGGGACTTTGTCATGGCTTGAAATGTGTCCCCCACAGTCTCATGTATTTGACAAGGTCATGGTACCTTGAGAGGTGGAGCCTTGCTGGAGGAAGGCAGTCACAAGCAGTGAGCCTTGAGGTGGATTAGTCCCACCCTACCTCCAGGGGAAGTCAGCCTTTGCTGCAAGCAGTCTGCAGCTCTCAGCTTCCAAGATGTCTGAGTGACTTAGCCTCCTCCAGCTTTGGCCAGCCAGCCATGCCACCTCTGCTTTGAGAGACTGTACCTTCCCTCTGGAACTGTAAGCTGAATAAACCTCCCTTTCTCCCCTAAGTTGCTTGACTTTGGGTGCTCTCTCACAGCAATAATTAAGAGTAACTGTTACAGAAATTGGTACCGGGAGTGGGGTATTGCTGTGCGATAAGAAGAGCTGGTACCACAAAGTGAAGTTGTTTGTGAAGCTGAGAAAAGTTGGTACCCAGAAGCATGGCCAATGCTGTGATGTGGCTAGTGTGCCTTTGGAACTGTTTGTTGGGAGAAATACGGAGAATTTTTGGACTTTGTGCTGGGAAACTCTTTGCGTCTTGGTGGTTGGGCCAAAGGGACCTTTCTTGTGAGAGCTCAGAGGAGAGCAGACAGTGAAAGCCCAGCTTGTGATGGTCCAGAGGGGAACAGAGACCGAGTTTGCAATTGGACGAGTGACACATGGAGCCATGTGTTTACCGAGATTTAGTGAAGTTTTGTCCTCGTCCTGAAAGTTTGCCTGAAATTAAGCTAGAGTGTTTGGCAGAGGAAATTTCAAAGCAATGTAGTCTTGAAAATGTGATATGGCTACTTTTTAGTTGTCTTCAGAGTTATGAAAAAGAGCAAAGAATCAGGCAGGAAGAAGCAAAAACTGTAAGATCCAATGATGAAAAATACAATGGCAAACTTAAAGAGTTGAACCAGGAAGAAGCAGAGAACAAAATGGCTGTTTAAGAGATTAGCTTCATTTGTAAATCAAAGCCTGCTCTTAATTTGAATAATAGGAGAGGCCCTAGCTTGAGGGAAAGATCCTCAGGGAAGGCTCCCACTCATAAGAATGCAAATCCTTTTAGAAGACTGGAGCTAAAGGGTGGAGTTCCAAAGCAAGAGTTGGTTTCTCTTACCAAGCAACTGCCCAAGAGTGAAAGAGATGGTCAACACAGAGAAGCAGAATCAGCTGTGATTCAAGGGGGCCAGTCTTGGCAAAGTCGTCCACGTGGTTCTGGTTTTAGAGGCATCAGTGATGCAAGAAGGAGGAGATCATGGAATCCTCCTCCAAGATTTCAAAAATTGCCAGAATCCAGGCATCATGAGGCAAGAAGCCTGAAGTTTAGAGGCCCAAGAAGGGCAGTTTGTGCTGTGGAGTTAAAGTCTGGTTTGCCATTGAGAATTAAAGATGTTAGAGATTCCAGACACAATGTGGGACACCTGCCAAGGAGAGCTGTATACCCTGGGAGGAGTCAGCCCAAGAGAATGATGTGTTCTATGGGCAGCTGCACTGGAGGGATGGAACCAAAGCCTTTGGAACTGAGATGATTTCAACAAGAGGCTCATCTGTTGGACTTGGAGCTGCAAGATTTGGAGTTTGTCCTGCTGGTTTTTGGTCTTGTTATGGACTGATCTTTCCTGGATATGCCCCCATTCCTTCCTTTTGGAATGGGAATGTTTATTCTGTGCCATTGTATGTTAGAAGTATATAACTTGTATTTTGACTTTACAGCAGGCTTTGGACTTTGACTTTTGGACTGTTGGGACTACTGATGTAGTCTATGAAGACTTTTAAAGTTGGACTGAGTATGGTTTGCATAATGAGATGGCAATGAGCCTGTGGGGGCCAGGGGTGGAATGTCATAGCTTGAAATGTGTCCCCCACAGTCTCATGTGTTTGGCAAGGTCATGGCACCTTGAGAGGTGGAGCCTTGCTGGAGGAAGGCAGTCACAAGCAGTGGGCCTTGAGGTGGATTAGTCCCACCCTACCTTCAGAAGTCTGCCTTTGCAGCAAGCAGTCTGCCACTCTCAGCTTCCAAGATGTCTGCGGTGACTTAGCCTCCTCCAGTTTTGGCCAGTCAGCCATGCCACCTCTGCTTTGAGAGACTGTACCTTTCCTCTGGAACTGTAAGCTGAATAAACCTCCCTTTCTCCCCTAAGTTGCTTGACTTTGGGTGCTCTCTCATAGCAATAGTTAAGAGTAACTGTTACAGACTTCAAGTGGGTTTTGCCAGTTTCACAAGTAAGTGGAGTCTATAAAGCTAACCTAGTACCATCCGTATACAATGCTAAAATATGGCTTGTTGATTTTAGAATCATGTGTGTCTATGTTCATGGTGCTTGTGTAAATAAAATAAAATTTGAATGTCAGTTGCAGTGAATTCATGGCAACATAGTTTTGACTTTTAGTTTTGGTAACATACATTTTACTGATTGGTTCACATAGTGGTGAAGCACTGGCTTTGATGTGCCCTGGACCTCAATAACCCAGCCCCAGTATTTAATGCAGAAAATGATGAAGTAGTCTTGATCTTGTCCACCTGCCCAGGGAATGGCTTCACCCATTGAAGGCAGGGTCCTCCCACATCAGTAACCTTGACTGTACAAATGTTGTCACTGTGGTCTCTAGGGTTTCTGACTGTCCCAGTCACCCTTGCTTTGTAATTCCTTAAGGGCATCATGGACACCCCCAAACATAAGTCAACACAGGCCAGAGATGCAACAAGGAAGCTGATAGGAGAATACCACGGCTTGAAATGGAGGATGGATGTTGTAGTGGTTGGTACTGTTGATATAACATCTAGGAGACAGGCCCTAGGCCCTCCTGAGAGTGATTTTTAAGATTAAGATTGACTTCTGGAAATGCTTGCGTGGGGTTGACTTGATAGCATAACTAATGAAATAAGAATCAGCCTATTGCAAGCAGGACCATTCTTGGGACAGGTAGGGAAAGATGGAGAGAACTAGTGAAATAATAGGCAGACAAACCACTACATGTGAATAGATCCTTGCCCCCTGCTCTTGCTGTGGATGTGATGTGATCAACTGTCCCAGCTCCTGATGCTGAAACTCTTCTGCCATGATGGGCTGCAACCTGGAAATGTGTGCTGAGTAAAAGCATTTTCTTCCCTAAGTAATTTGGGTCAAAGTATTTTTATTGCAGCAAGGAATTATGAAACTAAAACAGAAGTTGTCACCAGAGGGTTTGCAAACATTCCTGGCACAGTCTCATGGTCAAAGACTTCATAGGAGATGATCCAGGTGCAGAGTGACTAAGGAGTATTCGTGCAGGGCTAGTTTGTGTTCTCATAGCAGGGTGCAGAGCTGCTGTGGAATGGGGAGAGGAGCTGCCCATGAAGTTGCTGTTTACATGAACACAAAGACATAAAATAGGCTAGTACTATATTCACTGAAAGGAAGAAAAAATTTCTTACAGTTAAGCATCCATGCTATAGTTATTAAATATTTCTCCATGACCTGTCATATCCCAATTTCAAGCTTAATAAGTTAACCTAAGAAACCACTTTTTTTCTTTTTTTTTTTTAAAATGTGATTATACATTTTAAAATTTTTTTACCAGTTCCCTCCCTCCCCCTCCGCCCCCTGAACCCCCTTCTCCCCCTCCTTTCCCTCCCCATCCCCCAGTGCCTCCCCCCCAATTCCCAAAGAGTCCTTTCTTGTGTACACCTGACTCTCCACTGGGTCCTCCTCTCCGATGACATATAAGGACCCAGTGGCATTTCCATAAGCCCTTTCTCTTGTTCCCCTTAAGCATAGGAGCACTACTATGGCTGTCAATCCCTTGCCTCCAGGAATCTCGGTGCCCTTAACAGATGCTAGACTTTATGAGGGCAACAGTGCGCTGGACATTGCGCAGGGGATGCAAAGTCCCATTATGATTGCTTTGGCCCCAACTATTGTTGAGAATCTTGCAAAGCGTTGTTCCTCCCATCCTTTTGCTCTTACAATCTTACTGCCTCCTCTTCCGCAAATGTCCCTGAGCTTCAGGATGGAAAGAGATTAGGCTGGCCTAGTTCTATGTGGTTGATATAGTCTCTGAAGTTCTGGATTGTGGTTTGTTGATTTTCTTTTGCAGTTTTGCTGCTCCTGCAATGCCCTTCACTCCATCCTGCTGGGCACTGTATGTCACCCCCTGGCCAGAGACAAAAAGCTGTTAAACTGGAGTCTTGTTATAATAGCACATTCAAGGGCAGATGTAATAAAAGTAGGAAACTTCAGTGAGGGAGGGGTCCATCACCCAGAAACCACTTTTTATTATCATAATCACTTTTCACACTAAAACTTGAGAAAGGCCTTTTGAAACCCAGTAGCAATTAAACAGATCTGCTGCAAATTCTTTTGCCACAGGCATTTTCTGACTTCAATGTTTCATCAGACATTTTCTATTATCTGGTCTATATGTTGGGCATCTTCTTCTTTGTCAATGTTCTCATATCTGATGGGATTTGTTATTTATAATTCACGTTTCACACTCCCCACCTCCAAAGCTGAGCAATGAAAACAATTCCCAGGAGGCACAGCCAAATCCCACATCAGAGATAAGAGGACAATAGAGTCTCTGAAGCATAAACTAAGAACAACCAAAAGAAGCTTATGTCTGATTATCCACCCTTCATATTTTATGTTATCATTAAATAGCCTCAGTAGACATTAGGGCAAGAGGAAATCAGAGGGCATGCTCATTTTAAAACAAAACACAAAAATCCTAAACACACTATACCATGATGCATCATGATCAAAGAATCTGTCGAGATAGTACATTTGTATTGATACTTATTTTAGTTTCATTTTCATTGCTCTATTAAAATTTCTAATGAAACCTACCTAATGGGAAAAGGAGTTTAGCTCACACTGTAGGTCTTGGTCTATCACAGCAGGGAAGTGACAGCAGCAGGGGATTCCCACCCCAAAGCAATCAAGAGAAACCCTCTCACACATGCCTGGAGACCAAGCTTAATGTGAAGATTCTTTCTCAGAGTGCCCACAGGCTTGCCTACAAGATATCCTTTAACACTGGCAATCACAATATTAGGAAACTGATTACTACAATTCACTCTTGTGTAACCATCTGATGACATGCTAAAAAATGCATTTTGGTCAAATTGAACATTTATTCATTCCTGAGAAGAAAGAATCCTTAGCACACTGAGAAGAGAGGGGATCTCTGGTTATCTCTTGGTTCTCTAAAAAGAGAACATTTCCTATGATCATAATTGAATTTGAGAGCATTCTCTTTATGATGAGCTACTTGGGGGAAGGGAGGGAATCAGAAATCCTAACAATCATGAGGTACAAGTGTGTTAGGATATACCTAAATGCAAATGTTGCTCAATGATTCATGTATGTGACATTTTGCATTTATTTATTTACTCAGTACCTACTTGTGGCATGGTTCTGAACCTATAGGAATCAAGAAAAAAGTTTGCCTGCCTGTGGGATGTGCTCTCAGAACAAGAGAGACTGATGTAAAGCAATGGGCACAGTGTGATTGATGTGCCGCAAACTAAAACATGGGAAAATGGAGTTTTGAGAAATGGTATGGGACTTAGTAGCTCTCTTCTCACCATTTTCAGACTCGAGATGTATGGTTACTCCCTTTTATAAAGACTATAAAGTGGAAAAAATTAGGATCACTTGAAGTTCAGAGCATGAATTTTCTGTGGTGTCAGTGTTGACAGGAGTCAGGGGCAGCACACATCGCCTTTGCATACCTATTCCTTGAAGCCTGCCACATATCTCAGGTCTGGCTTCTTTATGACTTTGACCCAGAGACCAACAGTTTTTAGATCTAGAACTTATATGTTTTAAAAATGATTTGTACTTCTCTGCTGCCATTTCCAAATTATTATTTTCCTGATTCTGGTTATCATGGTACATTAAAAATTGTCAAAGGCTTAGATGTGGTGAAGCCTAACACCTGTTTTGATATTCTTTTGTTCCTTGTTTTTTAAATTAGGTTTGAAATAATGCATTTGAATAATTAGTATATAATTTGAGCATCAGGTCACATGATCATCCTCAAACACAATTTCATTTCTTCATGACATGCAACTAGAAGGAGCAACCTTGCTTCATTCTAAGAATTCCTCATAGAATTTACGACTATTTAAAGGACAAGCTTATCTTATTTCTCATATAGCTATTTTGTTTAAACTGAAACACTGACACTTTCCCTCCTGGAGACTCCTTAAGACTAAGGAAGAAAACATAAATTTAAAAGGCCCAGGAAATAAACAAAGCTTAAAAATCTGAAGAAAGGTCTTGAAATTTACCAGAATGACAGATTCCCTCCATAGGGTAATACAAGCATTAATAATTTCTGAGAAGAAAAAAATCCAACATGCTACTTTAATGCTGGTGCATATGAAGGAAAGAAGCATTCTTATACACATTCCTTGATAAGAATGGAAAGTAATCCAGCTACTATAGGAATCAGTGTGGAAGATCTTTAAAAACTGAGAGCTGGACCTGACATCTACATGGCCCGGCTGTCCTGACTCGGTTGTATGCCTGAAGGAAAGGAGTCAACACAAAATAGACACCTGCATTCCATATACACCTCAATCAAGTGTCAATGAATGAATAAAGAAATTGTGATATATATGGGCCATGAAATATTATTCAATATTAAAAAAGAATGAAATCCTGTCATTTGCAGGAAAATGAATGGTACTGGAAAACATTTCACAAGCAAAATAGGCAGTGCAAAAAGACAAGGATTCAAGATTTTTTCCCACACAGGTAGCTATAAAAGTAGCCTTTTCTGGATGGGGGCCCACAATGTGCATTCCTGAGTCTTTGAGACCCAACAACTGGAGTCCCTGTACCCAGGGACTCTGCAGCTGCCCCCTGCTGCAAAATGAATGTATTGAATTACACCATGAACGCCACGGATACCAGGAGATTACCAGGAGAAAAGCAGGAAAGGAAACCTGAGAAGCTCATGAAGGCTGAACAAAGAAAATAAAGGACAGGAAAGGAAAAAAATAAAGGAGAGCAGAGGAGAGGAGAGGGGAGGAGAGGAGAGGGAAAGGGGAGGGAAAGGAAGAAAAAAGGACGGAAGTTGCTAAAATTATTGCTGAGGAAAGGCAAGTGAAAAGGACGGTCAGGGTTTCTGAAAGAGAAACCCACAACAAAAGAAGGAAAACGCATTTCTTCAGAGAGCACTGGCCTGTGTTGGGCAGAGAGGGACAGGCTGCAGGCAGAAGTACTTTCCAGCATGATTAAGAAAAGTGCCTCGCTCAGAGATCCTGCCCAGGGAGAAACAGAAGTGTTCAAAGTCATAGGAACAACGACAGAAAAAGGAAGGCTAGGAAGAGATGTTACTAATGCTGGCTGTTTCACATGTGTGAAAGGCGCAGTCAGTGGAACATCTTTAGCCTGTAGACACTTGGTGTGAAAGAGAAAGCCTTTCTCCCACTTGGCTGAGTGTTTTTCTTGCTGTTTGCTTAGTTTTGTTTCCCCAAAGGTGCAGCCATTGAGGTGAATGAGTGACACAAAGAAACAAAATTATCGTGGGAAATGTGCCCAAGTTGCTAAAGATCTACAGATGCTGGAAGCATAAACACAATGTTAAGGTTTGACAGTTCTACTACAAGTCAGGCAAGAAGCATTATTGCAATGTTTTTGAATGCCACAGCCTCACACATCCACAATTCATCAGATGTGTGTGTGTGTGTGTGTGTGTGTGTGTGTGTGTGTGTGTATGTGTGTGTGGACTAGAGTTCTCTTGAGAATCCAAATAAAAACAAATGTCTTAATGGAAACATGGACAATTCACCAAAGAATGGCCTGATTTGAGCATGAAAATAGGTTGATTATCTTCATAGTCCAATATATGTAATTCAAAACATGTTGCTATTCTCCTGCTATAAAACTGGTAAATATTGGAGCCTGTGAGTAAGCTCAGCCCGTAAGATACCTGCTCACAACCTGGTAACCTGGGTTCGATGTTTGTTTGGAAGCTGTCATAGTTAAGCACAGGTGTCAACTTGACAGTTGAGGGTTTGAGCTCTGGACACATTTGTAGAGAATTAGTGCTTGAGTTAGGCCCAGAGCAAACCTGCAGTAGATTGTCTAGCTGATGGGGAAGGCCCAGCCTATGGTGGGTGGGATTAGGCCCTGGAATAAACCACAGAGTGCTGATTGAGAGAGTTGGCATCCTTCTGTATACTTGGCCAGACATGCTGGTCTAGCAAGTAAGGATTGTCCCTCTCTCAGCTACGTGGTGATGGTGTGGCCAGTTCCCTCGGCCCTGGTGTTGGTGCATGCTCTCCTGTCAAGCTGGACTAAGAACTGTAACCAGTAATCATAAGAGAAAAAACCTCTTGTTCCCTTCTGCCGTTTGATGGTCATTTATCAGCAACCATGCAGGCAAACTGCAACAGAAGCCCACATGGTGGAAAGAGAGAACCGATTTCTAAAAGTTGTCCTCTGACAGCCATCATGTACTTGGAATGCATGTGTACACATCTCTCTCTCTCTCTCTCTCTCAGTCTCTTTCATAAATAGAAATTTTAAAAGATAAATAAGATTGGTAAATATTTTAAAAATAATGTCTTATGGCGGATTAACGAAAGGTATTGATGTGGTCAAATATGCCCGTAATACTGAAGAATTTTTTAAATATAGTATAGAAAAGTTAAATTTTTTTAAATAAAGACCTTTTCTCACGTACTAGGCATGGATAGGATCAAGGTGCAGTTTATATATGTAAAGAATTGTCAAATAATAAAAATATTTTTGAAAAATATGCTAACCATACCTTAATATCATTGCTGATTTTAGGAATGTCCAGAACTCATTCATCAAGAAAATCTTATCTTAGACTAAGAATGAAAGATAGATGTGGTGACGCACTTATAGTCCCAGCGCTGGGAAGACTGGGGCAAGAGGAGCACACTGTGAGCCTAGAATTTGGAGATCAACTTGGACAACCTACCTAGACTCAGAAAGACAAAGGAAGGAAGGAAAGAAGGGAGGGAGGGAAAGAGGGAGGGAGGAAGAGAGGGAGGGAGGGAAAGAGGGATGGAGGAAGGGAAGGAAAGAGGGAGGAAGGGAAAGAGGGAGGGAGGGAGGAAGGGAAAGAAAGAAGAAAGGAAGAGAAGGAAAGAGAAAGACAGAGGGAGAAAGAAGAAATAAAAGAAGGAAAGAAACAGAAGAAAGGAAAAGAAAGAAGAGACAGAAATGGAGAGAGAAAGAAAGACAAAGAAAGAGAAAGAGAGAAACAAAAGACAGAAAGAATGAAAAAAGAAAAAGAAAAAGGAATGACTGAGTTCTGGAACAAGGAAGTCAGCCCAAGGAAAAGTAACTCCTTTTAGAACTTCCATATTCTGAGGATTCTTCCTGCGTTTTATTTTAAAGATATATTTCCAAGAGTTTTCTGAAAAAAATCCTCAGACATTATTTTTTATTTCCCTTGTATTTGCATTCTATTATTGTATTATTACAAATGAAAGCTATTAAAATGAAACCTTCAGTACTCCAGGTTTAAATATACGCACAATTAATACACACATTTTATGATTTTAACAAGAAGCCTGTCTGGGAAGTAGAGGTGATTCAAAGGCGTTTTAGTGACTGTCAATACCAAATCTTGAACAAGCAGCTCTCACAGAAGCGAAACAGCAATCTCAGGAATATCAATATGGCTTCTGAATTCTGAACAAAGGATAGTTGGGACAGGTATTATTTCCAGGAAAAGCAGAATATCATCAATTAGAAGGGCATGATTTTGATTGTGGTATAAACATCATCATTTCTCAAATCTCTTGCTTGTCTTTTTGCATTTGGGAATTCAGTATTCAAAGTTTTTGTGTATTTGGAATGATTAGGTTTCTTTCCTGAGGGAAGGAGTTCTTAGGGCATTACCATAAGTTTGCCAAATTGGGGCAAGGGTGCTGATAAAAGGAGAGATTCAAACAAGTACCACATAACATACCACTGCCTTGGAGCATATGAGGAAGCAGATACATTTTGTAAACAAACAGAATCCTACTGAAATAATGGAAATTTCAGTTTAACTACTGGGGAGGAAATGATACTGATGACGAAGTGGACAGCTTTTGTATCAGAAAAGAACTAATTTTATGAACTGTTAATTATCACATAAACATAGCTATAGGAATTTATAGCTTCAAAGAAAAAGGGGAAAAGATGTAGCAGCAATTACTGACCTGTTTTCTAGGGGGTTTTTTAATCATTTTTGAAAACAAGAACATATTGGTCCACAGAGAATGACAGGTTTCTCAGGGACTGAAACAGAATCATGAGTAGAGATCTGATTCCTCCCACAGCTGACCAGCTGTGCTACGAGCACCTGAACAACTCCTGTGTCAGAAGCCCCTACTCCCCAGGCCCCCGCTGCATCCTCTATGCAGTCTTTGGCTTTGGGGCTGTGCTGACAGTGTGTGGAAACCTGCTGGTGGTGACGTCCATCCTTCATTTCAAGCAGCTGCACGCTCCAGCCAACTTTCTGGTGGCGTCCCTGGCCTGTGCTGACTTCCTGGTGGGAGTGACTGTCATGCCCTTCAGCATGGTGAGGTCGGTGGAGAACTGCTGGTATTTCAGGGAGAGTTTCTGTAAATTGCATTCCTCTTTCAATGTCTCCTTCTGTTGTGTTTCTATCTATCACCTGTGCTTCATCTCTATCGATAGGTACATCGCTCTCAGTGACCCCTTGATCTACCTGACCAGGTTCACAGTGTCTGTTGCTCGGAAGTTCATTGTCTTCTCCTGGATCTTTTCCATCATCTACAGCTTTTCCCTGCTTTATCAGGGGCGAATGAAGCTGGACTGGAGGAACTAGTGAGTGCTCTCACCTGTATGGGCAGTTGCCAAGTAACACTAAATCAGAACTGGGTCTTGGTCAATTTCCTATTGTTTTCCTTCCCCACTCTTGTAATGATAACTCTTTACTCCAAGATTTTCCTCATTGCTAAGGAGCAGGCTCAGAAAATCGAGAGTATGAGCAATGAGACTGCCAAGTCATCAGACAGCTACAAGGACAGAGTGGCCAAGAGGGAGAGGAAAGCAGCCAGAACCCTGGGGATCTCAATAGTAGCCTTTCTGCTGTCCTGGCTGCCATACTTCATCGACTCCATGGTGGATGCCTTCCTGGGTTTCATCACACTCACGTATGTGTATGAGATACTGGCCTGGATTGCTTACTATAACTCTGCCGTGAACCCCTTGATTTATGCTTTCTTCTATCCTTGGTTTCGAAAAGCCATCAAACTAATTGTCACTGGCAAAGTCTTGAGAGAGAATTCCTCAATGACCAACTTGTTCCTTGAGTAGAGTCCTATTTTAGGGGTCTGAGAATTGAAAACAGAGTCATGACAGACACACTGCTGGGGAAAGCCATGAGCCGGATCTGTCCATGTGCAGTGATAAATATTGCTTTGATCCAAACGTTTAAATCCCATTGCAATGTTCCTTGATAAGCATAACCTTAAAACCCATTCATAGTAAGTCCAGAATGACAGTGGATTTCATACCAATTACCATTTACCACTGTTCTAACTGATCTTTCCTGCATTTTGCTTTTTATTGTCCTTTTTCTTGTGTTATCCTTGAGAAAAATAGAAGTAGATGTAAATACATACTTATAAATGTATGGGTGTTTATCCTAAATTTTGAATTTCTTTTTTATCAGTTCAACATTCTTCTGTGATTCTTTCCTAAGAAAATGTAAATGCATTTTAAAAAAATCAAACTGTATGTGTGCAGTATCTTACTCAGATTTGGGTCTAAAACTATGATTTTGGAGAAATAAAGATCAAAAAAGGGATGAATATGTTAATTACAATATGAGCTCAGTGGTTTTCAAAGGTAAAGAAAACTAACATTGTAAGCAATCATGGCCATTTATGTATTATCTAATCATGCAACTAGTATTCACATTCTGCTAGTAGAGTATATCCAATTAACACTTCATGTTTCTCACTCACAATTGAAAAGAAGTCCAGCTACTGTGGAAAAGTTGAAGCACAATGTTTTTACATATATTCTTTTGGAGGAGCAAAACAGTTGCCATATTGAAGAGCATAAGCAAAACTCTTTTTTTTTCTTTTCTTTTCTTTTCTTTTCTTTTATTTATTTTTTATTTCCACTCATACAAACTTAATAGGTACCCCGTCCCCTCCCCCTTCCTGGACCCTCTTGCTCCCTCCCCCCTTTTCCCCTTCCTTTCCTCCCCTACCTCCCTATCTCCCAGTGCCTCCCCCCCCCATCTCTGGAGCATCCTTCAATGTGTGTCAAACTTTCCTCTGGGTCCTCCTCTCTGATGAGGTGTAAGGACTCGGTGGCATTTCCTAGAACTTTTTCTTGTGTTCCCCTTAAGTATAGGAACACTATTGTGGCAGTTAATCCTTAGCTTCTAAGGATCCTAGTGCCTGTGATCCATGCTAGACTTTGAGGGGTCAATAATGTGTTGGTCATTGCGCAGGTCATGCAAAGTCCTATTACGATTGCTTTGGCCCTAACTTATAAGCAAAACTCTTACGTGACCTGGACATTGTAAGCAGTAACTGATGGTAATGACTCAACATTTTCATCTACCAATATCTTATCTGTTCATCCCTACTTCATTGCTTTGCTGTTTTTCCTCTAAAGCTGAAAGAAGTGTCAATTGGATAAAGTAATATTTGACTCTTCAAGTAGGATTGGCCTATATATCAAGCAAAGATTCAATCACAATATTTTTTTAAATTTTATTATTATTATTTACTCAACTGTGCGCATGTGCATGTGTTTGTGCGCGCGTGTGTCTGTGTGTGTGTGTGTCTGTGTATATGTAGAACCACGGACGAATTCGCGAATCACCATGGACGCCTCCACCTCCTTCTGCCCGGTGATTCACAGGCTCCGCCCTACCAGGACCAGAAGCGCAGGCTGCCCCCGCTTCTGCCTGGCGTCTATACGTGGGATCTGGGATCCGAACTCAGGACTTTCCCCCTGCAAGGCGGAGGCTTAACCCCTGAGCCACCTCTCCAGCCCCTCAATCACAATATTTAACACTATTTAATCATTTTGCTTCTTAAAGCCACTCCCCAGCACATTTAATGCATTCACTCATTCTAAGATTTGTTGAGAAAAAAAATGCACTGAGCTTTCTCCCATAGACATCAGTGTGCTATTAAGACAATCAGTATGAAAATGTTTGTAAATCTTTGTATCTTTAGTAGCTTGTATATCTAGCAATACTTTGGCAAATTTTCTATGTATGAAAGTTTAAGGGAAAAAAAAAAGGATATTTTAGAGGTGTTTCTATGTAGCAGTCCATGTTCTAGGAACCAAGTTGCTTATCCTGTCTGTCATGTCATGTTCTGCATCTAACAATCTGCTGTGTATATTTGCTTACCTGTTGCTGAAAGCAGAAGAGTGCCCTTCCTTGATATTGCTTCCCCAGCAAGGACTTTCTACTCTATATGAAATACAATGATTAGTTGTTAAATAATTGTGCATTTTCTTTAAAGCTAGAAATATCTTATTGAGTTTATATGTGAATAAGAAGAAAAGAAGAAGAAGCATACTCACAGGACATGAATACAGTTCCCTGTGAGCCCTTATTCATCAAGGTGCTTATCAAACACCATTGCAGACATCATATGTGTTAATTCTGTGGTATTTAAGTGTGAGCATTCATGTCAATGAGTTTCACTTGAACTCTGTAAATGTAGAATGTAGAGTGTTATATTTTCTCTTTCCCCTTTCCATTCAATCATCATGCTGGTATGACAGATGCAAAATATTTAAATGAAAGGTCCCTGTAAAAATTTCTAAATCATCCTTTTTTCAAATACAGGATGTAGTGTAGTTATTCCTATTCTTGTGAATGAATATGTACAAGTGCTGGCCACACTCATGCTGTGTGTAGCTGTGTACAGGGACAGCACCAGACTTTGCATCTGGACACAGCACAAGTTCTGTTTTCTGAATATTTTGTCAATGTTCCTCCTTGATACTGGACTGTCCCAGTTCTACAGATCCATGATGTGGAAGACAGCTACTGGTATCCACTTGACAATTGAAGATTGAAGCTCCTGGCATGGCTGTGAAAAAATTAGTAGTTGATTTAAACCCTGAGCAAACCTACTGGAGATTGTCTAATTGATGGCAGGAAGACCAAGCCCCATGTTGGGTGGGACTGTTGTTCCCTAGGCATTCTTTGGCATACTTGGACAGACATGCTGTCTAGCAGTGAAAGGTTGCCTCTCTCTCAGCAGTCGTGTGGCTATGGTGTGCCCATTTCCCTTGGCTCCTGATGGTGTGAATTTTTCTGCCACATTGGATTAACAACTGTAACTGGACAATTGTAAGCCAAAAATAAAACCCTTTGTTCCCCCTTAACCTATTTTGTCATGAATTTATTGACAACATGCAGGGTAACTCAAACATATGACTATCCATTCCCAGCTTTATTATCGCATGTAAAATATTGCAGCTGTGCTTATTTATGAATTGGTGTGAAAAGATTTTGAGTGTATCAGTTCTAATTTAATTATAACTGGAATTATAATTCTGGTTCCAAAATAAATTCTTCAGAATTGTTCCAGGTTTTCCTCATTGCTTTCTAGAACCTAGTATGATGAGGAATTTGGTCATCTTCTGTCTGCGGCTGGCTCCCCTGGTCCCTGGGCACAGAAGTCTTTGTGATTTTTGTTTCATGCTTACCTGACTTTGTTGTCTACACTTTTGTCATTTGTTACCTTTGCTTTTGGTAGATACCTCAATGATTTCATTGACATGGTAATTATGTGTATTGTTGGGATTTTCCAGTATTTTTACTGATGGTAATGACTCAACATTTTCATCTACCAATATCTATCTGTTCATCCATACTTCATCACTTGGCTGTTTTTCCTCTAAAGCTGAAGGAAGTGTCAATCAGATAGTAACTCCAACATGCTTCTCAATCTTTAGTAATTTCTGTTCTACTTATGAGAGAGTTTTTACTAATGAGAGAGAACATGTGATACTTGTCTTTATGTGTTGGTAGACATCTTTTTGATACTCTAAACTTTCTTTAATCCAGACGAAATTTTCGCTATAATTGATTCAATTTTTCTATTTTTTAAAAGAGGTTCTATATATTTATTACTGAGTCAACTAATTTTTTCATATATAACAGACAAAAAGCAAATCAGATCCCCAGTTAAATCCCTGGCCATGGAAAATAGCTCTCTCTGTTACAATTGATGGTTGACCATGATTCAGCATAAATGGTTATGCCAACCTTACAAACTCATCTTGGTTTTCTTCCAGTGTCTTCTCTTGGAATTGTGTCAGATCTTGTTACCAATTTTCATCAGAATCCATTGGGGAATGGGACAGTTATGCTTTTAGCTAGGAACTGCTTGATTCTGAAAGTTTTATGGGAAGACAAGGTGCCAACTTAGAGAACAGCACAGACGAAGATGGCAGAGAGGAGCAAAGTACTCATCTTTCTATTTTACATTATGTTTTATTCTTTTCTACATAAACACAGTGAGTTTATGATACTTTCACACCTTAATCCACAGTCCTGATTTTCCTCCCCTTCCCACAACAACTCTTCCTTTTTAGTCTCCCTACTATTATCTTTTTTGTTTGTTTGTTTCATTTGGGTTGCTTCGATGACAGGTGTCTGAGCACTTGCTACAGCACGAATCATAGCGGGTATGCCCATGAGGAAGACATTCCCACCCCCACCATCAAGGCTGACATTCCTCATTCTCTCAGGGAGGTGTGGGACCATGAGTCCTCTGCCCATTCCTGGAGATAGGGTGACAGGACAAATCCTGAGTAGATGTTATGGAAATACACATAGCCATGTGTGCTCATGGATGCAGCAGCTCTTTCATGTGAAGAAGATAGTGTCTGGCTGCATTCCTGCTGCCCTTCAGGCTCTTATAATCTTATAATTCCTTCTTCTGCAATGTTCCCTGATCTTGGGGTAGGTGAGTGGTCTGGATGCCCTGTTGAGGGCTAAGTCATCTGTCATCCTTTATATGCTGCACATTTTCCAGTTGTGATTTTCTTTAGTAAAATACCTTCCATTGTAGAAGAAAGCTTTCTTGCTTGCATGCAGAGTTCTTCTTCAATATAAGGGTATAATGGTATTTATTTAATAAAAGGCAGTAATATGTAGTGTTTTATAGCTTAACCTTAATGATTTGCAACTCCCCACCCCACTCCAGGTCCATTTTCTCTTACTTGATATGTTCTTGATCTAGTTACAATATCAAGAACGTGACTCCTTCTAAAAAGTGGTTCTTGATCCAATTAGAAAGCTGTTGATTGCTGGAGAGGTGTATAGGTCTCCATGTGGCCAGCCACTGAAAAAAAAAAAAAAAGAAAGAAAGCTGTTGATTGACCCCCTGGGCTTGCATGTCACTATTACACTAATGGTTGCCTCTTGCCAGTGTGATTGTTATTGCTGCTTGTAGCTTTCTCTGATTATTGAGACTGTTCACTGCTTCCCCTCATTTATCCTCCCCCCCCCAAAGAAAAGCTTGCATAGCACTTTCTGGAACTGTGAAACCTGTGCAGCAAGGAAAAGTTTTCAGATCAGTACCACCTGGTGTTTCTTATCCATATTCTATAATGCACATGTGTTAAATCTTCAGTAATAGGATGTTACTATCAGTTTCTGGGGGGAACCAAGAGGAATGCCAAATATCTGTACTGTTTGTGGGGTCTTTAAGACCAAGGAAGTACTATTAATACTCACACTGTACAGGTGAGACCTGCCCAGATCAACATCCACTAAATGTCGGAGTGAAGACTTAAATCAAATGATCTTTTTTAAGGATCACATTATTCATCTTCAGTTTTACATTTCTGTATCAAGTCACTGGAAACCATGATGATGATGATGATGATGATGATAAAGGCGGCAAAAGTTAAAGCCTCTTGGTTCCCAAAATGCAACAGGAGGCACAATGAAAACTCCTGGAATGGCCCACATTGCAGCCAAGATGGTGGTTTTCACCCTTAGAGATGTAAAATTGTTCATGTTTTTGATCTTGAGACCAAAGGAAAAACTACAAATTCCACTGTTTGGAAGAGTTAATGGAGGCTTTAAAGGAAATCATTACTATAACCTTGATGCCCACTAGTGTGTGTTAGACTCTGAGCTCTGACAGCAGTTCCTTGTATTCACTGCTCAGCTCCCTGAGCATCCAGCGTTACTCAGCTGGAGCTGAGCAGTCTGAATGTAAGCTCTCAATGTGTGACTGATATTGCTCCAAGGATTTAAGAGGCAAAGGGAAATCCTGCAATTTAGACACAATAGGGAAATGTTTGCTTTATAGAACATTTTAACAAGTATTAGCTATTTTTTACTTTGTTTTTCTTGCCTTAGAAGAAGGTTGTGGAGAGGGGTTGGGGTTGACCTGAAATTAGGTTTTTTCTGGGATTTAGAATTTTTGTCTGGCAATACTGAGAGTTAAGAAAAAAAAACAGAGAGAGAGAGAGACACAGAGAGAGAGAGACAGAGAAAATGAGAGACACAGAGAGAGAATGTGTGTGTGTGTTAGACTATGTCATTCTCTTCTCTTATTTTTCAACAATTTTTACACCCTGTGTTATGTTATGCACCTATATTGGGGGGGAGCACTTCAATAAGACATCTCAATTATTTCAGAAATAATATCAGTGAAACTATGCACTCAAGTAGTTCAGTAGAATAGAACTTCAGATGATATACAACAACTCCACCATTGCAGTTGCTAAATATTCAAATGTTTAAATAGATATCTATTCATAAATATCTATTGCTGTGCATCACCATACAAGAAAGACCTTGGCACAATCCCCTGGCTATTCCTCCTATACACTCAAGTTTCCTCATGATACAGAGATTTAAACTATACTACAAAGAAGGCATCTCTACCTCTCAGTACAGCATCTTGTCTGATAAGTCCTTGCCCACATCTTGCCACATGGGGTTTTCAGAGTATGAGCATCAAATGTGAACAATGGTCCAGGAATTAAACAGTTATATTTTAAAGATGATTTCATCAACAATAAATTTATTTTAGATCATATAATCCTAAAGAGGGTAAATTTAAGAATGACTACAGAGTTATTATACAATAGTTTGTCTATTATTGAATTTTCAAAATGAAATAAGATATTCTAATATATAGCCTGACAATTTCTCAAGTCTTCAGAAAAGCCATATGGAATGGATCTCAATTATCAGAGCCCGCCTTCCATCCTTCCAATTAGGATGGATAGCCCATTAAACCTTTTTCTAATTAAGAGACTGTTTAAGCTTGACATTATAAATATGTAATGATTTTGCCATAAAATAAGCACAGATTTGTTTCAGTCCCCTTTCCTTTCCTGTTTCTATAACAATCTTGGAAAAGTTCATAGCTTTCCCCTCAATTTCAGAATTTAAAGGCCCATTCTATATCCTATCCATAGTGAGACGTGAACATTTATAGCATATCTCGTTTAGCTCTCATTTTCATGTCCTAGTGCCAGACTTTAAGTATCTATGGTGAAATGGGTATAGTCTTTTGTTTTTTGTTCTTTTTTTTTTGAGTGAAAATTATTTTTTCTACTTCTGCAAACATACTAGATATTCATCTCATCTTCCTTCTCTCCTTGTTCTGCTCCATCCCCTCTTCCCTTTACCATTCTCCACCCCCCCCACACACACACGGTTTTTCATTCTTTTGACTTCTCTCTTTGTGTAGCTCCAGTCACCATCAAGTTCAGAACAGATGTGAGTGTTTTTTTAACTATGTCTAGGCTTGATGGGCCACATCTTCAATGTGGCAGATGTATAAATGCAGACTCTGTGATGACATCCATGTGTGACTCCTGTGGGGGACATGTTGGCTCACAATACACATCTCGTAGGGTGCAGACCATTCTGGCAGACCTCTACCAGTTCCTAGATAGAGTCTTACAGACATTTGACTATGGGGTCATCTGCTCAGAGAAATACTCCATCAAGAAGTATACTAAGAAAATGACTCGAGCTTCATTTTCCCCTTACTATTCCTTATTCATTGACCCTATTGACCTGCCCTTTGCTCCTTTTGAGCTGATTGGTAGAATCCAGGGGACTGGTTGGAAGATAAATGGATGAGCCCAGTGAGGTTCCTGTGCTGCTACTATCTAGATGGTTGAGATGCATGAGTGCCACGTGGCCTAGAGAACAAGGGCACCAGGCTTGACCCTTTGTCAGATGCCCCTATTGAAGGCTCAGCAATTTCCCACAACACAGACTAGGGGGCTGAGGAGCAAATGAAAAGGGCTCCAGCCACCACAATCACAAGCCTCATGGAGATCAGTGGTGTCGCCTATAGTGCAGATTGCTAAAGGGCTCAGCCTGATATTGGGAGACATTAGCATGATTAGTGCCCAGCACCCAGAGGCAGGCAGCTGACCCAGTGTGGCATAAAATTCTTTGATCTTTTCTTTTCCTTGTGTTTTCTTTGGTTTCTCTTTTTCTGTGTGAATGAAGCCCAAAGAAGGTAAGAAATGAAAGCATAGGTGTTTCCTTTCCCTAAAAAGAGGCTTTAGAATAGCAGACATATCAGGCAGCTAATGGACCAAAATTTTACCAGAGTCCAGTAAAATGTGAGTATTCAGTAATCTACAGTGCCCAACAAAGTATGAGTGGCGCCTGAGGGGTGACTAAGGAATGAAGGATGGAGGATCCCTGGGCCAGGGAGATGCTCAGCAGGCCAGTGCCTGCTGACAAGCCTAGAGACCTAATTGGATCCCCAGAAGCCCGTGAAGTGTGCGCATGCGTCCGTGCATGTGTGCTTTCTCTCTCTCTCCCCCTCAAGGAAATAAATTGTTTTTATTAAACAAAAGCTTGCTAAAGTGTACTTGGAAAAGAAAGATTGATTTCCTACTTTTTAAAATCTGTTCCAGATGTCTAAGTAGTTAACATATATTGGAGAGAAACACATGCCAAACTCAAATGGGTTATGTAATAAGTCAGGTGGGTTTGTCAATCCACAAACCTGCTGAACTTCTGAGGCTGCTGTCAGCCAAACCGTCTGCATGTCCTCAGTGCCCACTGCTCTTCAAGCTCAGCTGAGCACGTGACCTGCCTGTTGGTTTACCTCCACCTCTAATCCACAGAGACAAGCCATCAAACATTCTCCTTGCTTCCTCTCATTAACAGTTTGGGTTCTGCCGTGGCCACAAGCCATCATTATTACAGCCTTCTCTTGCCTCAGCCATAATGAGGAATGTTTCACACCCTCAGTCACCAGGGAGCTTCTTTAGTTGGTGAATTTTTAGGAATGTCTTTGAGGAGTAAACTGAAGATCAGATGCAGAAACCAGAATGAAAACTTTTGCTGATGTAAGAAGCAAACAATTGCCTGAGAATCCTGCCCTGGGATAACGGAATCACAACACTCCCAAGAAACTGGGCTTCTTCTTACCTTGATCTGGACCTGGTGCAAACTGAAGACTGTCTTAGGGACATTAAAAAATTTACATTTGTGCACACATTTCAGGGGTCTGGGGAAGGAATAATCTCCAATTACATCTAATCTCTACACTGTGCTCTTTATAGAGCAAGTCCAAACACAAAAGTGCAAATTAGCTGGACTCCTCTACTAAGTTTAAATGACATAATTAAAATGCAGACTAGCTGAAGTCCTATGAAGGCTGAAGTGACTTGTTCATCTAACTCTATATTTAGGGCCCCTTAGCCTGGTCTTGTGTCTGTAGAACCTTCATAAGTGTTGCTTTTACCTGTTCTGAGGCTTTCTTCCACCTGTGGTCCCATCCTCAGCTCTACATTTAATATGTTTCAGGGTTGATTCCCCTCCCCCAAGACCTCAGGCTTTATGTATGTACAGCTCATGTGTGTTTTGTTCATTACTTCGTACACCCAGTTCATTGTTTTCACACCCAGTTACAGGCATCCACCATCTGTTTACTATATTGATGAATTAAGGAATAAATCTCAGAATGATGTACACAATATTAACATCTTTTCTCTAAAATGGCAGTGATCCCATTGGAAACTTTTTATTGACTAAAACACTGAATACTGATCTCAGTGGGAGGAGGGGATTTTTGCTTCCTAAGGATACATGACCAAGTGTGGGCACAGAGTTTAGCTGTCAAAATGGGGAAGGGATTTTACTGGACATATAGAAAGAATGCTGCTCAATGTCACACAGCATGCAGGGAGATTGTCCCAATTTTATGCACTATCAAAACTCAAAAGTCAATAGAGAACAGTTGTGGAATCCTGGGTGGGCACTCTCCCCATCTGAGCAATGGACATCATTGCATAGAGTCAACCATTTAGAAAATGTTAGGATAAATCTAGAAGAAAGTTTGCCTACGTGTTGATTTTACAACTTAGCAATGGGATAGCAGTAGGACCGATAGACTGAAATATGGTCTGAAATATGAGGTGCTGAATGACTTGGGATTTGTTTCATTGTTTGCCTATTTGTGCATTTTTATTGGTTGCAACAACTTCTGGGGAAAATGGCTTTGATTTTATGCAATTAATGTGAAAAAGAAAAATCTTTCTCACTCATTTCAATGTGCAGAACAAGCTTATGAATGACTGACTCCAAGCCCTTCATCCTGCACTGCCTGGGTCCTAAAGTCTTCTTCAGGGAGGCAGAAGAATGTGTTTCCTCCCCTGCAGTGCTCCACCAACTTCATGGTGCAACCAACTTCAAGGTTCCTGCATTCTGCACACTGGTGTCTTCAAATTGAAATTTCCTTAGCATTGTGGGCAGAACACTCACCAGGAACACAAGCAAGCATACAATGGGAGTGTTCACCGTCCGTGTGTCACATGCACAGGGGGGCAATGCATCCAGACTCCCATGGGCAATGCTGTGAGAACAGAACTAACTTCTTCCTGACTTCCTAAGAAAGGTTCCACCTCAAAACACTTTGTGGATCTTAAAGTCTCTGTGTTATACATGCCAACAAGGTCAAGCTTCCCCCAGTGCATTACATATTTTCTGCTTGCTAGCAGTCCTGCAAATAGAGCTATGGTCTTAACAGGATAGAAAGAACCAAGCTGCCCTTGGAGCCTTGCAACCTCTCACGTTTCTAAATCCCCAGAAAGGTGGCTAAGTCATGTCTGAGAAGGGAGCCGGTCTAATCTATAAACAAAAGCCTCAATTTGGCCCAAAAACACTTATTGGCAATTAGATTTAATGTAGAAAAGAGATATGATTTCTAGGTTAGCTTTCCTAATAATCGGTGTTGCAAATAATCTTATGAGTTCACACCTTCGACTACTGGGATTCCGTCAAGGGACTTTCCCCTCAATGGTGTCTTATTTAGCTGATGGGCCACATCCTTTAGGAAGAAGGACAAAGCCTATGACATGGACGTATATCTGCAGGAAGGATCTATCAGTTCCATGATCGCATCCAATGCCACTGACAGCTGCTAAGGAAGACACCAGAGGTAAAAGTAAAATATAAAATATATTTAGGATCCAAAGGAAAATTTAGCAACTGAAGGAAACGGTGCTTTTGTACATCCATTGAAATCCATCCCCAGTAGTTTTGGACATGACAGCATTTGCAGATTTTATTTTGTTGCAGAGAACATTTGGCATTTATTAAAATTTGAAATGAGAAAGCACATTATAGGTAGTTTCTGATCATCCCTTCTGGCAGCCTGCTGGTTTGATGTGAGCTTCTTCTCTTCCACACTACTGAAGACCAGAATCATAATTCTTGAAATCCCGGAGTAGGACTCAACATCCACACCAACTTGCAGCACCATGAATGGCAACTGGTCCCCTGCAGCCCTGGAGCTCTGCTATGAGAATGTGAACGGATCCTGCGTGAAGCATCCTTACTCCCCGGGGTCCCGGCTGATCCTGTATGCAGTCTTCAGCCTTGGAGCTGTGCTGGCTGTGTTCGGAAACTTCCTGGTCATGATGTCAATCCTCCACTTCAGACAGCTGCATTCCCCCACCAATTTCCTCGTGGCGTCCCTGGCCTGTGCTGACTTCTGTGTGGGGGTCTCCGTGATGCCCTTCAGCATGGTCAGGTCCGTCGAGAGCTGCTGGTACTTTGGAAGAAGTTTCTGCACTTTCCACACATGCTGTGATGTGGCCTTTTGCTACTCCTCTCTGTTCCACCTGTGCTTCATCTCCATCGACAGGTACATCGCTGTCACCGACCCTCTGATCTATCCCACCAAGTTCACGGTGTCCGTGTCAGGAATTTGCATTGGGGTCTCCTGGATCCTGCCCCTGGCGTACAGCGGGGCCGTGTTCTACACAGGCATCTATGATGACGGACTGGAGGAATTATCCGATGCCCTTAACTGTGTAGGAGGTTGTCAGGTGGTTGTCAATCAGAACTGGGTGCTGATAGATTTTCTGTCTTTCTTCATACCTTCCCTTGTTATGATAATTCTCTATGGTAATATTTTCCTGGTTGCCAGACAGCAGGCTAAAAAGATCGAAAACATTGGTGGTAAAACGGAATCTTCTGCAGAGAGTTACAAAGCCAGAGTGGCCAAGAGAGAGAGAAAGGCAGCCAAAACGCTGGGCATCACCGTGATAGCTTTTATGATCTCGTGGCTGCCCTACAGTATCGATTCATTAATTGACGCTTTCATGGGCTTCATCACCCCTGCCTATATTTATGAGATCTGTGTTTGGTGCGCTTACTATAACTCAGCCATGAATCCTTTGATATATGCTTTATTTTACCCATGGTTTAAGAGAGCTATTAAAGTTATCATGAGTGGTCAGGTTTTCAAGAACAGTTCAGCCACGATGAATCTCTTCACTGAGCAAATATAAGCAGCTACACTGAGATTACTGTTAAATTTTCCAAATGAAGTGAGTTTTTTTTAAAGTCTGAGAAGCTTAACAAACAGTGATTAAATGACTCTTCCCATTAGATTGTGCACCTGGCTGCCGCTTCTGCAAGAATATTGAATGCTAAATTCTTATTTGTTAACTACTTCAGAGCTGAGCAATGCAACCTGCATTTAATTCCCTTCTTTTAACCCACCTCCTTTCTCCTTATTCTTATGTGTTTAAAAGTAGCTAAGGTCTCTTTTCTTACAGAACTTGCTGCTTGATCCCAGCCTGTTGGGAATTCCATGCCAGGGTAGCCTTTCCTAGGTTCTTGCTGTCTTTTGATCTTTTCTCATACAAAGGGCTTGTTTCTCCGATGTAAGGGCTTCAGTCTTGAGGAAATCTCTGAGTGTGTGGGGGAGGCACTTTGCAAATGATCACTCTCCTGTTGTGGCTGCAGCCAAGCTGCTCTCTCTGCATTGTGACTCTCCCTCCCAAAGCCAAGCAGAGGAAGCCACTAAACTTCCCAGAGCTGTGGCTGCTGGCTTTGCTAATGCGAATAGCACCATGTTAACACTAGACTGCTCAGGAACATGGAGGATTGCTTATTCATTTGAGAGAGTCTCTGTACATGAGATCTCCAGTTTCCCATGATAAAGCTTAATGTCAATAGAGAATTTACCAGTATCTTTGGTCATGCGGAATATGAATCAATATCTAGGTTTGGGTAGCCACTGCTTAACTCTCTTTTTATAAAAGAGGCAATGCTCCAAAGACATGAAAATATAAGGAAGACTGGTAAGGAAGAAGAAGGGTTGTAATAGGAAAAGGAGGGGGATGGGACTGGGGATGGAGGTGTGAAAATATCACAAATTTACTGTATTCATGAAGGAGATTGCAAAAGAAGAAATAGAAAAACAAGTCTGTGCACAGTGCTATGGACAAGGATAATAGTACTCCATCTATCATGAACTGTAGTTCTGGTAAGAAGCAATGACACTATAGCTCTTCATAAAAGGACAAAAACTAGGTCAAGCAAGTAATCAAAGTTAGAATTGAATGACATGTCAAAAAAAGAATTTTATATCCTTTCATCTTTCTTTCCCAAACCTATAAACCCACGATAGTCATGAGGAAAATACCACATAAAACTTTACTAAAAACCATACCAGGGGACTGGAGAGGTGGCTCAGGGGTTAAGCCTCTGCCTTGCAGGCAGAAGGTCCCGAGTTCAGATCCTAGACCCCACATATAGACGCCGGGTGGAAGCGGGGGTGGCCTGCGTTTCTGGTCCTGGTAGGGCGGAGCCTGTGAATCCCGGGGCAGAGTAAACAAGGAGGTGGAGGCGTCCATGGTGGTTCTTGAATTCGTCCGTGGTTCTACACACACACACACACACACACACACACACACACACACACACATAACTGAATAAATAAAAAAATTAAAAAAAAACCATACCAGATTCCTGACCAGTATGCCTCAGAAAGTCAAATTCATCTATAAAACAGCTTGTGGCTGGGTGTGTGTTGCACACCTGCAGCGACCAGCACTGGGAGCCTGAGACAGGAGGACTGCCAGCTGCAGGCTAGCCTGGGCTGCGTGACGGAACCTTGTCCCCAACCCCAATTAAATTAATGTTACTTTTACTACAATATAATATGAGGACCATTCACAACCTAGAGGAACCCAGGGGACAATGACAGCTACAAATATTTAATGCCCTGCAAGGAAATCACACAGAGACAGAACATAGGGAAATGAGCACATATGAATACGGACTTGAGTTTTTGCCTGACACATCAATAATGATGCATGAACTATCTGTGACTACTAGTTGCTACAAATGTACTGTGCTGATTAAAGTGATCATGGAAGAAATGCAGCAACTGTCTGCATTATCTTGTGACTCCTTTAATCTCCACACTATTGTATAGCAAAAGTCATTTTACAAGCTATAGTGAACACAGTTTTTGTTTGATGAAGTTTCCATGTTTTCTATGTGAGTACAATGGTAGATTCTTACATGCCTCCATTTAGACAAAAGTATGGCATTCTGGGTTCACTGTAATTAGAATTGAAAAGCAAAGATCTAGGAACACTTGTGGGGAAAACCAAGATATTGATAACTATGCCATAACTCATGAGAGTTTAAATCATGAAAGAAACAGCAAGAAGTGTAAGGACAAGGTTAATTCCTATGATGATGAAAGATCAATGAGACATTTTAAGTAAGTGAGGGCAGGTCAGTGGTCATGCCTGTAAGCCCAGCCTTCAGGAGGCAGAGGCTAGAGGAGGGTGAGTGGAGGAGGAGGAAGAGAAGGAGGAGGAGGAGGATGAGCCAGTATTGGTTGTGTGGGTTAGATGGTGAGAGCCTTCCCATGTCTCAGGAAAGAGAGAGAGAAAGACAGAGAGAGAGAGAGAGAGAGAGAGAGAGAAGTGAATGAAGGAAAGAGGAAAGGAGGGAGGAGGAAAATGGAAAGAGTGAAGAAGTAGGAAAGAAAGAAAAAGGAGAGAGGTATGCAGGAAGGAAGTAGGGAGGGAGAAAGGGAAGGATGGAGGGATAGGAAGTAACAGAGAAATTTGGTCTTATGGACTGGAGAGATAGCTCAGGGGTTAAGCTTCTGCCTTACAAGCAAAAGGACCTGAGTTGAGATCCCATATCACATGTAAAATGACAGTGGCGGCCTGTACTTCCAGCCCTGGAAGGCAAAGCCTAGGAAACTTCAGAACAAAGTAAAAAGGAACTAGAGCAATCCAGAATCATTCCCGAAGTCACGCTTGGACCTCCATAGGCTCATTTGATCATTCTACTACACACACACACACACACACACACACACACACACACACACACACACACATATACACAGAGGATGCAGTGTCAAATACAAAGCAGGGCATTCAAGGATTCCCTATCAATACAGACAGGCAGCAGCTTGGCTTCCTCAGGCTGAGGAATACCAGCCTTCTTAGGATCACTGTCAAGATCTAAGTCTAGTGGACAGCATGTCATTGTTTCTAAGGAATATGGGGGAAGTAGAATATCCCCCTACAAGTCTATGCCATTCATTTGGTACTTATCAAATGTATTCTTTATTTTGAATTGTTCTTTGATCTTTCCACATATAAACCTCTCAGTTCAATTTATAATTCTGAAGGATAGATGGTATATCTACAAGTGAGAGTTCATAGCATCTTGTATTTGTCAATTATTATAATAAAATAAATAATGAGATATGTAGCAGGTGTTATGTGGGGTAACTTTGGATGAGAAAAATGATGCTATCATACGAGTCTGAGAAGGTCTCATGGGAAATAGAAAATAACTTAAACCTGAATCACTTGCTTAAACAGAAAAGTGAAAGAGGCATTTGGAGTCAGAGCAAATATGTGTAGCTGGTTATTCATCAGACACAATAAAGCATGTGAAAAGAACCAAGAAAATGGTCTGTCTAAAGAAAAGCATTGGCTCTATGTCTACACTCATTGTCCATTGTGACAAGTCATTAGCAAAAAGCAGATATTGAATATGTGAAGTATATGCAGTCTGAATTGTATCGTTTGCTATAAGTTCAAAACATTTATTAAGGTCAATGAGATGGCTCCTTGAATCAGGAGTCCTGCTACCAAGCCTGAGAACCTGAATTCAAGCCCCCAAACCTACAGAATCAAGAGAGAACTAAAACCTTCAAGCTGTCTTTTGACCTCCACACAGCTGCTGTGGCAGGTACATGGCCACATGCACAGGATAAATAATAAATGAATAACAAAAAATTAAAACCATACATCAGATTACAAATGCTTAGTTCACACAAAAATCTAATTTTTCTTGCTCTTTTTGTATTATTAATAATTGCATACTGATTTTACAAATTGCCTTATACTGGGTTCAATGAAATATATGGTTTAAACAAACTTGGTATTTTTCACCTTTTACGTTTCTCACTGTGATTGTTAGAAAACATTTTAATTTCATGTGATTCATATTTCTATAGGACTGCACTTCTCTATAGAAAAAAAAGGAGCAATAAGACCTGACTCTAATCCTTCAATGCCTAAATTATGATCCTTGCCCTGAATTGATATACATTAAGGACTATGTAAAAGGAATATAACAATGGTAAAACTTAAATAATATTTATTCAGCAACTGCCTGTTGAAGCATGCTTAGAATTTGCTGAGCATATGTTCTTCCCGATTTACAGATGAATAAACTGGGTATCAGAAAAGTAATGTGACTTGGATGAAATTACACAGCAAGGAAAGAAACCTCTTTTTTGTGCTTTGAACTTGAGTTATCCTAGTTCTAAACTCAAATTATTCTCTTTACATAGAAATAAGATTTAGAAGCCTATAAAAGGAAGACAACCCCTTGCTAGTTATATATCTAATAGAGAGTTAATAGTTTGGCTATACAAAAAATTCAAAAACCAATTATCAAGACGTAGACACACCAATCAGTAAATTGGGCTCATGAAATGAACAGAAAGTAAGAACAGATGGACAATAAACATGAAAACAATGGTCAATAGCCTTAGTCATCAGGGAAACGCAAAGCAATATTGTAGCAAAGGGTTTGGGAGATGATTCATCTGGCTAAAGTGTTTACTGCACATGCATGAAGAACTGAGTTCAGATCCCCAGCACCCACATTGAGAAACTGGGCACAATGGAACACAGCCCCAATCCTAGCCCTGGGACGGAGAGATAGACTAGCAAGTCAGTGAGCTTCAGATTCAATGAGAGATTGTGTCTCAAACACATAAGGTGTAGACACTGCAGCAACTATGGAAATTAGTATGGAGGTTCCCAAAATGGGGGGGGGGCATGAACTGCCGTGTGATCCTGCCACGCCGGGGTATTTACTGGAAGTACTTTAAGTTAGCACATCCCAGAGATACCTGCACATCTGCCGTTTATTGCAGTGCTGCCCACAATAGCAAAATTAGGGAATCAGTCTAAGTCCCTCTTCACAAATGAATGATAAAGAAAATGTGCATACGCACAGTGGAGTTTTATTCAGCCATAAAGAATGAAATGGTGATATTTGTAGGAAAATGGATGCAATTGAATGTCATCATTTGAAGTGAATGACTTAAGACTCAGAGGAGTCAGTACTCAATGTTTTCTCTCATTCATGGATCCTAGATGCTAACTAGGTACAGAAAACCTCACACAGATGCGTCCCCCCAACACACACACACACACACACACACACACACACACACACACATACACATATATACACATACAAATAAATAAATAAGTACATAAATAAATATATAAATAAAGTTTAAAAAGGAAAAGGGACAATATGGGGAGAAGAAGATGGTCAAAGAACATCATGTCTTTAAATGAAAATTAATATATAGCAATGAAAAATTAGAGATAAGTTGGGACAAACAAAAAAAATTGAAAAGAAACACAATTAAGTAAAATCTACCTACAACCAATTATTTCAAGTTTAGCCTGCCAATGATTACAATAATTCTTTTTTTTTTAACATTTTTTATTATCTCCGCTCATACAAACTTAATAGGTACACCGGTTCCCTCCCCCCACCCCTCTGCTCGCCCTCCCCTCACCCCTCCCTCCCCACCCCCCAGTGCCTACCCTCCCCCAATCCCCGGGGAATCCTTTAATGTGCATGCCTGACTGTCCTCTGGGTCCTCCTCTCCGATGACATACAAGGACCCAGCGGCATTTCCCTGAACCTTTCCTGTGTTCCCCTTAAGCACAGGAACACTATTTTGGCTGTCAATCCCTTGCCTCCAAGGATCTTGGTGCTTTTAGCAAATGCTAGACTTTGATTACAATAATTCTTATACCATATTCGCATTGAGTATATGAGCTCACTCCCTCATGTGTTCATGATAGCATAGTATTCTGGGGATTTCCAACTCTCTAAGGTCAGCTGCAGGTCCTGGATACAATGCTCCCAGACTTGACTGTACGAAAAAGAGCAACTACCTCTATGGCTTAACATAAAAAAATTTTCTTTCTCACGTATAGACCCCTGATGACTCTCCCAGGCAGCTCTCCTCCCACCAGCTCTGCAGGGGCTTGGATTTCATTGACAATCTTTTCAATCAGAGGCGCCTTTAATGCTGCAGCCTGGCTAGCCAGAAACCAGGCAGACAGCGCCATCCAGTGGCCTGAAAGAGTAGTGACGCAAGTAGAATGTGGTCTGTACAACTGCCTCTACCATTACCTACTACGTGTTGCTTTATTTTTGTGAATGGAATGTTACAGTGTTACGGTTTACTGCCAGGATCTGAACTCAGCTGAAGCAGAATTAAACGCATCCGCGCTCACCTCCGGAATAAGAAAGTAGAGAAGAGGTGATTACTGTCTTTGGTTTGATGACCCAAATAGTCTAGCATCCAGGATGCTATGATTTTCCTGACCAGTCTTCTGCGTTTCCAAAAAGACCAGAAACTCAAACTTGCGCACTCTTCTGAAAGCAGGGAGGGGCGAAAACGGCAAAGGAGAAGTATTTCCTGGGGCTTGACTCAGCAACACCCTCTTCCTTGATGGAGAAGGATCAGACTGGAAGGGAAACAGAGGTGTCTGCCAGCAGAGATGGAAGTAAGCATTTGCAACACAGGAAGTAGCTTGGAAAGTGAAATCTAACAACAGACCAGTAAAACGTCCATCAAATCATCTCAAAGGTGATTTATCTAAAATTCCCTAAAACAGTGAATTGAAAACAAGAGGAGAGAGGAGACAGTGGACATTTCTCAGTTATTTTCTCAGTTATTTCTCTGCCATCTTCCCCCTGCCCTCCTCACTAAGTGCTGTTTCTCTTTTTTTCTTTTCTCCAGCCAATGAGAATTTGACACGTGACAAGAAAACATTTCTTAGTAATACTGTGGTGGTCTAGAAAAAAGAAGACCCCACTCTTGTATGATGTGATGAAACTGTGTGCAGTGTGCTATATAGAAAATATGCTGTGAAAAAATTTCGACCTTAGACTAACTGTTCCTTGGCTTCTATAAAGTGCTTATGCATAAAGATAGTCACTGCTTACACATGAAGAGAGACAAAACTCACTCTCGCTGTCTGCTGACCACTTGGTCTCATAGTTACAGCTTTGAATCAGGAGCACCACCACTCAAGGTTTCCACCCCTCCCCTCACCCCTATTTGAGTTTCCAGCTGCAACCACTATCTGAAACTGCCAGCTTGAGTCACTAGCTGGATGGTACTAGCTAGATACTGCTGTAAGAACTGCCCCCCTTTCCTTACTTGGGGCTCTAATATGAGGTCCTGAACTCTGATGGATGGAGTCCTCCTAAGGCTCCAACATGAGGTGGAGGTCCTGAACTTAGATGGAATCTTGAGGCTTCGGTTCTGTTTCGACCGACTTTCAATAAACATCCTTTTCAGTCAAGCTCACTGTCTGCCTCATTGGGTGGACTTCTGAACCCCATATCAATACTAGAGATGTGAGCGTGTGAACTCCATTCCTTTCATGGAGATTACTGCCCCAAAGGTTGTGACGTGACAGTTACAGCTATCATTTTGACATTTTGAGATATGAGGGACAGAAAGAGAGGACAGTCAGAGTCAGGAGAGGTGACAATGGCGGCAGGAAGAGTAACAGAGCCACAGGCCAAGGGTGTGCAGGGGAAGGGTGTTCAGAGGAAGGTATGTGCACAGGAAGGAGCGCACAAGTGAAGGAATGAACGCACAAGGGAAAGGGTGTGCAAGGAAAGAGATACTGAGGGCCAGGAATGCTCAACATCAGGGGTGCTGAAGTTCAGGGGTGCACAAGGAAAACGGTGCACAAGGCCAGAAGTGAGAAAGCCAGAGATTGAATGACCCCTTGATACTGAAAAAAGCAAGAGATGGATCTTCCTTGGACCCACTTGATGTGAACAGATCTGCCGACTTGTTGATGTTAGCCCCGTGAACCTCATTTCAGATTTGGACTCTCAGAACTGATTAATAATGTGTTTTTATTATGGACTATTATATTTGCAGTCATTTGTGAGTGCAATAGGAAACTAACACATGTCATTGTACAATCTATCTTTCACCTATGGTGGTGTTCAAGCCAGACTTATTTCCATCCCTGACATGCTGGGATACCAAACCTGTTACTCTAAGTCTCTCCTAGAGACAAAGAAAATGAGTGTCAGGATCGTGAATTAGCACGATCCCAGAATTTAAAAAAAGTAGAGAGAAGAACAGTCATGATTCTGTATTTCAAAATGAAATGCCTCAGCTAAATAACACACACACACACACACACCACCACCACCACCACCACCACCACCACACCACAGAGGGAGAGAGAGACAGAGAGAGAGAGAGAATATGCAAAATATACCAGTCTTCTCCATAAAGCGAGAAGTACAGAACATTTTAATATTTTTTCCTTCCTACTTTGGTACACAGGATCTTCTAAATTTTTTATGATGGATTATTGTTTTTATAAGTATTCTCATGTAGGAGGAACAGACCAGGCACGCCTGTATTGACTGTATGGGCCGCATGCGCGAATGCAACTTCCCCCAAGCTACATCTGCTGCCGTGCCTGATGCTGACGTCAAACTGCCTGACTGAGAGGACCAACCCCGACAGGACAACACAGCAAAAAAACCTCATGCTGGGACTTACGGGATATTGGGTGGGGTACATAAGCAGCCCGACATTTTCAATAAACGAGTCTGCAAGCCTGAGAGCCTGCTTTGCCACTCGCCTGACTTCCGGATTCTGTGTCGTTGCCTGCTTACCCCTGCCCCCGAGGGTCTCCGTGGGTCCCCGAGACTTCTACATTCTCAAAAGAAAAGTAACATACAAATCTCCGTCATCTGGATTGTACTGAACGTATGAATTATCCAGCCCGATGACAATTCTCTGTGCCCAGCAAGACCAAGTCTCCTCGAGTCCTCCGGCCACCTCTGTCTCTATGCAGCAGGTCTCAGGAGCTCAAGCCTCGAGCTGTACCTTGCTGACTGCAGGGTGACATACTTCTCATGTGATCTTTATACACAATCTGGGGACACAGTGTGATAGTTCAGTGTGTATTGACCACGTGACTCCATCCAGAGTAGTGATTCCTTGCCTCGGCCTTTCTTCCTTTGGAACCTTTGACTTCTTTTCTAGTTTTTCATTAACTATATAACCAGGAGCCCTGGGTGATCGTCACGACTGTGCTGTAAAACACTAGACTCTTTATGCGTACCTGTTCTCCAACTTCCTGTATCCTCCTCCCTTCCTACCCTTCTAACCTCTAGTTACCACTTCTAATCTCTATTCTACTGTGATATCAACTCTCTTATCTTTCACATATGAGCTAGAACATGTGGTATTTTGTACACGTTTTATTTATCAAGATCTTGTCCTTCTGCATGCATTTCAAGTTTTTTTATTTTTATTTTATTTTATCGTGTGTATTTACATGTCTGTATATCAGAGGTCATTGTTTGTGCCTGTGGTGGCTCAAAGGTGACTTCAGGAATCACTCGGGATTGTGCTACCTCCTCTTTGCTTTGCTCTGGGGTTTCCCAGGCTTTGTCTCCCAGGACTAGAAGAATAGGTTGTCACCATTTCTGCCTGGCATTTTTACATGGGATTCGGATTCTGAACTCAGGACCGTGTGTTTGTGAGGCAGAAGCTTAACTCCTGACCCATCCTCCAGCTCCTTGCATGAATTTTTTAAAACAAATATTCAAACTCAGTAATAATGGGTTTCTTTGTCTATCTCTTTCTATGGTATTGGGGGGTCTAATCTAAACTAGTCAAGTGCTTACTACTAGACCCTTGTGAGTCTCTTATTGATGTTTTGAGACAAAAATCTCTCTAGGTGCTCAGGCTGGTCTTGAACTTCTAATCTTCCTACTTTAGCTTACCAGTGGCTGCGATTACGATTACATATCTGCTTTTAGTGCTCTCTCTCTCTCTCTCTCTCTCTCTCTCTCTCTCTCTCTCCTTCCTTCCTTTTTCTCTTTCTTCCCTCTTTCTCACCCCCCTCTTTTCTCTAGCTCTCTTTTCCTCCTTCCCTCCCTTCGCTCTCTTTTTCTCTGTCCCAGAGTACATGAAATGATACTGGGAGAAAAACATAAAGGTAAGAAGTGTCAAAGAAGATACAATAGGTGGCAGATACCCAGGGTTAGGTCTGGGGTGCCCAGCCCCATCTTAAGATGCTTGAGTCTTCTTTTCCTGACACTTCCAATCTGAGGCCATCAGACTTCCAGAGAGAAGCTGTGCAGTCTGTGTGCTGTTGGTCCCGTGACCTCTTGACTCTCAAGGCTCCCTGCAGGGCTCCCCTCTGCAGAGCAGAGATGCCAGAAACAACGCAAAGGGCCTTACTCAGAACACACTCACTTCTGTTTACACTGACACATGTGTACACTCAGGCGTGCTACTTGTTTGCTCACACTGCCGGCTGGAGTGAGCTGTAATTGGTCTGACTAAGCTGTAAGAAGAAATATAATTGATTTGAGAAATGTGTAGAGAACAAAAATGAATTATTAGGGACATTCAAAACAAGAAGGAGCCACTATATATTGGTGTATATATTAGTGTTTTGTAAGAGCTGGTTTTCATTTGAAGAAAGGAAAGTAAAAGAAATTAAAACAAGCACAGAAACACCAAGAAAAAGTTGTAGTGACTTCTTTTCCAGCGGGATGTTCTTGAGGAGCACACATATTTGTCAGACACCAGTGCATAAGGAGTCAGTGCATTGTCTGCTTCCCTGCTCCTGGGTACATCTGATTGATCACAAAGCTATTGAGCTTGAGTGTCCTGGTGTTGACACTGAAAGAAGATTCTTTTGTTTCCTCCCATATTTTATTTTTTTCCTAGTCATGCAAGCTCAATAGGTGCCCCTTCCTCTCCATTCCCTCTCCCTTCTCTCGTTATTACCCACTGCACTCTCTCCCCTTCCCCTTTTCTTTCACCCCCTCCCTCCCTCCCTGTCTCCAGATACCTCCCCCTTCCTCCCTCCCATCCCTTGGAGTATCCATTTATGTGGGCTCCAAACCTCCCTCTAACTCCTCCACCCTAGTGGGTAGATCTGATGTGAAACGGTCCCTAGGCTCCTGATGCTGACATGGAATTCCCTCCCAAGCTGGGCTCTAAATGTACTCAGAACTGTAAGCAAGAATAAACTCCACCTTCCCTTAAGTTGCTTTGTCATTTATGTATTAGCAACATGAAAAGAAGCAAACCTAGAGTACCAATGACTTCCATGGGGATGAGTATTCTGTTTTTCTATTGCATAAAGACCTTGGGCAAAACACACAGTTGTGATAGCACTTGGAGTAATTTGTGTCACCAATAGAAATCATCATTTTAATATCCCAGTGTAGCCATTACAGATGTACAATTTCATTTCTGCTCACCATGACTATATGGTTTACTTAATTTTTAAAATATTTTCCTAGTTTTACAAGTATATTGAGTAATTATCTTTGCCCCCTTCTTCCTCTTTCCTTCTTTCTTCCTTTCCCTCCCTCTTACCCTTCCTTCATTATTCTATCCAACCTTCCTGTCTGTTTTTATGGGTCCCAGAGTTCCCTATATATCATCTGTTCTAGTGGGGGGTTCAGGCCCCTGATAGACTAAGTAGCCCTTCTTTAGGCAGACGAATTGATAGATACCCCAAGGTATCTACTACATGTAACTATCTCTCTTGAATCCTTGCTAGTTTATGGGGGCATGTTGGTATGTCAGCCACTAAGCTGATCTGGAAAGAACAAGTCTCATTGTAGTGAATTCCTGGGTATAGCAGCCCTGCCTTGAGTGGAACGCCTTGTCCAGTGATGGACCTTATCATCTTTAGGCCCTTACAATCTTACCACCCCATCATAACTATGCACTTTAATGATTCTGGCATAACCACCATAGGACTCATTATCTGATACATTTAGAACAAAGCATATTATAGACTTTGCTATTTTCAAGTTATTTGAACAACTATATTTCAGCATAGTCACTTCCTTTCAAGTTCCATGTCCTTCAAGTATTTTATCCACTTAAAAATCTTACTCTGAGAGGAAGATCCATGGTGTCTATCAAATAGTCAAGAGTTCAGGTCAAAATGAAAGAACATTTGCCATAAGGGACCATTTAATAGGAGAGAAGGACTGAAGGCTATTACTTTGGAACAGCAAAATGCCACATCATGGTCCCATCTCAGGACAGTGCCATTGAATATATGTATTCTTCTGTCCAAAAGGTTCAGAGAAGTTTGCCCTTAGATGCTGTTCTTATAGCAAAGAAGATAAAGGAGATGGACTTCAGTCCTGGGAACAGGTGCCTCACCAACCTGCACACCAGCTCTGCTCCCTTGAAGATGTCCCCTGCAGGTGTGATTCTTGTTTTCCTTACTCCCTCATTCATCAGGGAGTCACACTGTACCATGATGATCCCACCTGTGCTTCTGTGAGTCACTGGAAGCTGACGCCTCCTGTCTGCTTATAAAGGTGATTCCTCTGGCAGGTCGATTAGCTGAGAGTTTCTCTCCCTTTCCAGTCTCCCTTCCCTACATCACAGAGGCAGTCTGAAGGAGAAGCACTCTGTATGTTTTATGAAAACGACCACACAGAGAAAGCGGCACAAAGAGACAGCTAGGTTGCTTTTACCTCCAGGATGGACATATTGTCACCCACAGGGGACGAGGCATAGGAATGGTTTGTTTCTAGAAAAGCAAGAGTGTAATGTTTTCCTAACTTATACAAGGCTCATTGTGTTTTTTTTTTTTGTTTTGTTAAGCCATAGTGCACCTGGATTTTTAATGTCTCAAAACTGAATATTCATAATGAACCTGCAACTAAATTCCTTAGTAACGTTTAGAAGTTAGGAGGGTTGGGGACATGACTCAGTGGACACAGTGCTTGCCAAACATGATGAGAGTCTGATCACAAGACCCACAGAAAAGCCCATCTAAGCTGGGCGCATTGGCTGTGATTTCAGCACTTGGGGGGAGGGGGGCGGGAAGAGACAGGAGAACCTTGGGGCAAGATGACTAGCTTGATTCCAGCTGATAAGCTCTGGGTTCAGCTGAGAGAATCTGCCTGAGTACATAACACACGTAATAGAGTGACCTAGGAAGACACTTGACATCAGCCTGAAACTTCCAGACACACATCTGTGGCATAAGCACACCTACACACATGCACACAAAACACAAACACACATATAAATATGCCCAAAACTGCTAAAGGAAAAAGTCATAATTCTAAAAATAATCGTAAGTATTGAAAAATGCATTGAAAAACACTTTTATAATTTTTAAATGCAGAGAAAAGTTTAGTATTACTGTGTGAGTAATAACAATTTGTTATATACATTCAGCAAATTCATTAGTAAAATCAACTTTTTAATCAAATTCATTGATAAGTTAGCACTTTAATATATAAGAGAAAGGAAAGCTTCCTAAATTGAAATCTTAGGCTAGCATAATGCATAATGGAGCAGCAAGATGTGGTTAAGTATTACAGCAAAATATATCACGTATTTTAAGTTCTGATTCTAAGAGAATAGGAAAATATTCCTTTAATGATACATTATATTTTCACATTGATCATTGAAATGGTACAAACATAACTTGCCATCTTGAACAGCTTAGTTCTGAGGACACAAGGACTCTAAAGCAAATATTAAAAAAAAAAAAAAAACACATTGCACATGACTGACTGTAACTGGGAAATTTCCCAAGACTTCCCAAGTTAGGTTATGCAGTGTTTCACCTTCAAGGGATTTACAGAGAAAAGAAACAGGTTCTAGATTATATAAATTAGGAAACAGGGGAAGGAGGGGAAGGAGGACTACCATTCCCTGCTGGTGGCAGAAGCAGAGCTTTGGGAATGCAGACCTGGGGTCTCCCTCCTCTGCCTCTGCATCTCAATCCCAAGCAAGGGACAGTTTTGGAGCTGAATACTCTCCCCAGCACTCTGGCTTCCCCACTGTGTATTCAGGTGGCTTCACTTGGCCCCTTTCTGCATTCTCCTGTGAGAAATGCTAACGAGAGGGGCGCTCGATCTCTGCAAAGTATGAAGCACCTTTCTCTCCTGCACAGGAGCCCTGGAACCTGCCCTTAAACACAGATCACGCTGCCCATGGCGACTACGCCCTCCTCTATGCTGCTGGGACCAGGTATTGAATCAGTGGTGGCTCAGAAGGAGTCATTCCTGGTACAAGTCAATAGTGGGGGTGCGCGGTGAGAAGATCTCCCCACTCAAGAGAAGTGTCAACGCCTTCCTGAACCACCGGTAGGAAAAGACGTAGATGATGGGGTTGCAGGCTGAATTGAAATAGGCAAACCAGATAAAGATGTCAAAGACCAGGGGTGGGGTGATAAAGTTAAGGAGGCTGTCCACCAGCGTGTCCACAGTGAACGGAAGCCAGCACAAGAGGTAGATGCCCACAGCGATGCCCAGGGTCTTGGCGGCTTTTCTCTCACGCTTCGCAGCCCCGGACAAGCTTTTGCTCTGGGTGCTGATCTGCCGCGCCTGTCTGGTGGCAACCACGAAGATCTTCACATACAAACTAATCATGATGATGCAGGGGATAAAGAAGGCAGGGAAGTTTAACCAGCCCCAAAACTTATTGAACAGCAGCTGGCAACTGCCCACACAAGGCATCTCTTCCAGCCACTGGCTGAGTCCTCTTTCTACCACATCTGTGTAGAGGAAGAAGGCAGTGTAGGCTGCTGGCACACCCCACCCTGCCAAGATGTACCGGAGAGCCATTCTGACTGTGAACTTGGAAGGGTAGAGCAGGGGGTCACAGATGGCGCAGTGCCGATCAATGGAAATGAAGCAGAGGTGGAAGATGGAGGTGAGGCAGAAAAGCGTGTCCAGGTAGGTGTGCAAACGGCAGAGAAAGTCCCCAAAGAACCAGCAGCTCTCTACAGAGCGAACAGTGCTGAGGGGCAGCACCAGCACCCCCAGCAGCATGTCAGCCAGGGCCAGGGAGAGCAGCAGGAAGTTGGTGGGGGTGTGCAGTACCTTGAAGTAAGACACCGCAAACACCACAAACAAATTCCCCAGGACCGTGATCAGCACCCCTGCTGCACAGGCCAGGTAGATGGCCAGCTGGATGCCTAGAGGGTGGACCGTCCTGGGGCAAGACCCATTCACCTGGTAGCAGAATGCTGCAGGCAGCTGTGTTTCAGCACCGGCGATGAGGACAGCTCTCATTGACGGGTTCTGCTCTGCCTTCTCTGGAGACTGGATGCTTTCGCTGTCAAAACACAAAGCGACTTTCATGTCATTTCAATGGCAAGAGGATATCAAGAAGAGGAATTGCCCTGAGACCTGAATTAAACGTGTCCTGTTAAATGATCCGAGCCTGGGACTTGTGGTTACATACACATCGCTCCTCTTGCCTAGTGCAAAAAAAAGAAGGATGAAGTCAAATGATTCCTCAGAGAAAAATGTCATGTCACAGCATTTTATGTAAACCCATAAAGTGAGGACTGTTCCCATTTTGATATTTACTTATTGATGAATTATTGCTGAAGGAAGGAGGGATCTCTAACTCTTCCTTTTAAGATTTAAATAATTGCAGACAACAATTCAGCAGATTAAAGTGTTCAATTACATCAATCCAACAGGAAAAAGATAATTCAATGGACAAATAACTTTTTTGAAAATTAAGCTACTTCTTTTACTCTTTCTGTCATGATAGGTAAATAGAAAAAGGTTTTTGTACCACTTCCCTTACTTTCCAAGTCTCCATTGATCATCATTAGCATCCACTGTCCCTGGTCACAAGCCACCAAAACAAACTATCTAATGTAGGCAGAAAATACAGTTATTAAGAAGCATATGAAATCTCTACAAATTAGTCTTGGGTTGAAAAACATGTTGAAAAAGCAAAAGTGTTTCCATGGAGATATCACTGTAATGGCTTCTGGGCCCAACAGCCTGGTGTACTGATACTCCTGGTCCACTGGACCATCTAGACTTGTCATCCTTACTGACTCTGGGAGCAGAACTGTATGCTGCTTCTGATGTCAACCTCGTGAAATTTATTCCTCTATACTTCCAAGTCCCCATGCCCAATTCTGATGGCAAAGTCCTGGAGTGTCAGAGTCAGTATCTCAAACCTTGGGACCTGCTGCAAGGGAGGCTGAGGGTAACTCAGCCTCTCCCAAGAAAAGATGTTCCAAAAATGAAGGCACATGGAAGGGACAAATAATTTTTTAAATAACATTTCCCTATTTTCATTCCACATACTGACCAGTTTCTAAAGATAACACACAGTGTCGACACATCTTGGAAGAACTATCTAAGATGAGAAAATAGTTTGTGTCCCAAACACTGGTCTGAGAACTATGAAACAAGTGCTAAAAGAAGGAAGAGAATTTCCATGTGACTTACGCAGACAGGAACCAGTCACTTCATAGAAAGAGGTCACTGCCGCAGGTGGGCATGGGAATGTGGGTGCTCCTCTATCCACAGAGATGGCAGCGTGCAGTCATTGGTGCCTTTATATTCTCTGTAGAAGCTGCTCCTCCGTGTGGGTGGACAGGAGTGAGCAGCAGAGTGCCAAGGGACCTGGTTCACACTGTTCACAGGTCCCATTAAGTTTCCACCTCTGGAAGAGCGTGCTTAGCCTGGCAATTAGCTAGAGACGAAAACTAGAGATTTTATGTATTATTTTTCTCACTTTTGTGTTCAGGTCTAGTCACAAAGTTACCCTTTGCAGATGATCATGAATATTGTTTACTTAATTTCAGAGTTTTTTGTGAGTTCCATATGTTCTTTCTATTTTATGTTTCTGTTAACATGATAAATAATTGAGAAAGAAAAAATGATTCTTTTTAATGAATCTTTACTCCTGTGGTGGCAGTAACTACCTGCAATCCTGGCAACTGGGAAGCTAAGGGTTGTAAGTGAGGTCAGCCTAAGAATCTGTCTCAAATCAGTTGATCCATAAGCCAATCAATAATTGCTTAAGGAAATAGGAAACATTGGTCATGAGAAAAAGGCTATGTGAAGCTATCTCAGTGACATGTTTTAGATAAGGTCCTTAAAGAAACCTTTATCTATTTGATCGTATTTGGAGCAGACAGTTTGTAAGCTTTAACAACTGTCACTGATTATATTTATGATCAAAGAGCAATCATCATAGGAAAAAGTCAATAAAAATGTAAATATTTATTTTATTTGTATATTTTATTTATACATATTTGTGTTATTTACATATATATAACAGAATGAATAGTAAAACCAACTTTCTTTTTCTTTTCTTTTTCCATTTTCATGAGTGTATGTGTGTGTGTGTGTGTGTGTGTGTGTGTGTGCGCGCGCATAGTGAGCGCATGTGTGTATAGTGAGTACATGTGCAGGGATGTATGCATGTGTGTATATGTATGTGTTTCTTGTATATGTTTAGGTACATGTGTTTTGTGCAGGTATGTATGCATGTGCACAAGTAAAGGCTCACGGTTGATAGGAATCATCCCTGATAGTTCTTCCATCTTATTAGTTGGGACAGGGTTTCTAATCAAACCTAGAACTTACGAATATGACGAGTCTGGCTAGCTAGTTTGCTCTGAGGATTCCCCATCTCTGACTTTCAAGGCCAAATTATAGGTGGACTGCCACACCTACGAGGCATGGGCTCTGGGGATGAGCACTGTGGTCTTCTTTTCTTATACAGCAAGCACTTTAACCTATCTCCCCAGCTCTTAAATCAACTCTCTTAAAGATACAAATAGAGGTGGTTTGAGGTGCTAATGAATACAAAACTATTCATTTGCAGTAGCACCTCTATTCCTAAATTCAATAAAGATAAATGCTTATGAAAGAGGAAAAATTGGGAAACATGGAATTCAAACAGCATGGGCTTCATAGAAAAGCAAATTGGTTGAATCTTAAACTTCACATTGGAGCTATGTGATCTTAGAAAAGTTGTTTAACCTCTTAGAGAATCAGCAATTTCAATCTATAGTCTATAATGAATGTTCACATATTTACAGGGTCAATGAAAACACATACCATTTGCATGGAGCACAATAGGTGATCAATGAGTATTAACTGATATCTCCTATTGTTTATTTTGCATGTTTTCTACATAATACCTTGTATGGGGCACTTGCTTGAGTTTCTATGCTATGTTGCTTTGGGGATGCTTCTTAAGAAATTCATGCTTTATCCTAGCATGCTGGTAAGCATTTTGAATACAGAAAAGAAAAAAACCATTAAAATCTAGTGTTTGGGATTTCCACCTATTTCAGTGTTTGCTACTCACTGAAGGATCAAGTATTCACAAGTTATATGAGGAGCTTCCCAAGCTATGCTTAACACTCTTGCTACTTCATCCATTTTCACTGGCTACATGAACTAACTCTACTTCCACAGAGATAGCCTGCTGTTCCCTTTGCTTATTTTATTTCCTGTAACAAATTGTATTTCATCAACTAAGCTGGAAACTGCATCTTCCCACTAGTTTCTTTTAAGATATAAAATGTAGAAGTGACATATGAAAATGGCAGCCACATTGTCCAGGTGTCTGTGAGTTGCTGCATGCTGGACACACGAAAGAACCTGACAGGTTCCAGCTGTGCCTAGCTCTGTGCTCTGCATCCTCTGTCTCCCTGACTGCTGGTACTGCTGGGCCCAGTGGCCCCAGATCTTTCATAAAATCATGAGCAAGGACTACAGAACACTAGCTATACAGAGGCAACTATGACCACTGATTCCTCACTTCAATGGTTAGAAGTTGTTTTGTGAATATTTTCCTGGGGAGAGAACACACAACCATCCACAACAGATCAAAATAGCAATTATGCCAAGGTTCAGTTTGATGAGCCAACGAGTTTATTGGGGCAACTTACAGGAATAGGCGTTAAGCTTAGTATCAGGAGCAAGATTTAAAGGGCAGCTACATCCCCAGAAAGCTACTGCCAGCTTGGGTAAAACAGGTGGAAGATGCAACCCTCGAGCTCTCTGCTATATGACTTGCTAGGAGAGTCTTCTCCAGGCTTCTGACCTGCTCCAGGGCATATCTCTCTCTCTCTCTCTCTCTCTCTCTCTCTCTCTCTCTCTCTCTCTCTCTCTCTCTCTCTCTCTCTCTTCTCTTCTCTTCTCTTCTCTTCTCTTTCTCTCTTTCCCGTCCTCCCTCCCTGACTTCTTTACTGACTTGGGATTGTTTCTTCAAATTGACTGCTCCAGAGTCATCTTCTTTACTGTTCACTGGCCTCTTTAGACTGCTAGCTGATCAACAGTCTCTTCTAAACTCATTCACTGCTCAGGAGTTACCGTCAGACTTATTTTTATCTGTTTGGTTAGCAGAAGAGTCTAATTCCCCAGCTGTTTACTGTTACCCATATCCTGGGATAGTTAAATCTCCTCCCCCACAGCTTCTTAGTTTCAGTAACTTCCTGAGCCTAACATGACTGTGTGCACAAGAATCATGCACCAGGGAGGGGCTCACAAAACTGTGCCCCTCACTAGTGAACTGTTGGCTGCTGAGTGGTTCTGTGGGGGAGGCAGCCATTGTCTTACACTTCATACCCACTCATGAGACCACCAGGTCTAGCGAATACTTCTGAACACATTGTCACACTGAAGCCCTGATCACAAAATAAAACTGAAGGGCATGAGTATGGTAATTGTAGAAGAGAAGGGATTGATAGGGATGGGAGGGTGATAAGAGAAGGTTGGAGTGAGCACAATCAGAATGATGTATCTACATGTACAAAATTGCCACAAAGCAAATTTAGTAAAAATAATCTTTAAAAAGATACAGGAGAAAAGATATTCATTGAGATAATATATTTCTGAAAATTTTGGAAAGGAGATAAGACTTCAATGCATAAAATAATCTTTACTCTTGGTTAACACTTCATACAGTGACTAGATCCATTACTGTCCGTGAGGTATCCACCTCACCCTCTGGAAGAACTTTCTCATTCAGTCAGCCCATAACTCTTTCTTTGAGTAGGAAGAGTACCCAAGATTCCCTCTGTGAAAAGAACCTTAGCAAGGTGACCATACTCAGAGAGACAAATATTACATCTTCTCTCTCATATGTAAAGCCTAGCTTTCAATGTTCTCTCTCCCTCTCTCTCTTTCTCTCTCTCTCTCTTCTGTGTGTGTATACATATATATGAGTGTGAGCATAGGAAAATGTTATGATACAAGAAAGAGCACTGTGATAAGAGGAAAAGACAGGCAGGAGAACGTAGGGAACTATGAGACATAAAGATGAAAAAGAGATCGAAGAAATAGGGGAGAAGAAAAAAGGGGGGAAAGAGCAAAGATTTTTGTTTGAAAAGGTCATAATGAAACTCAAGACTTTGTATATTAATTTAAGATTAGTTATTTGAAAACAGGAACAGAATCCCAGCAAATGGCCAGCGTCACCTAAGGATGCCCAGGAAAGAGGTTTAATGTGGATGAGTCATGACGGAAGATCGTTCCGGTGACTATCGTCCTCAATGCCTTGCGGAACCATGGATAAAACATGCCATAAATGACAGGATTGAAAGTGGAATTGCAGTAACCCAGCCAGAGGAAGACATTATACAAATCTTCAGGGGTCGTAAAGCCAATGAAAGGGTCTGTGATGGTCAAGAGAAAGAAAGGCAGCCAGCACAACACAAACACACCCATGACTATGCTTAAAGTCTTGGTGGCCTTGCTTTCTTTCCTAGATGTTGCCTTCACTTTTCTTTCTGAGCCAGTCTGTTTGGTCTTGGGACCTGTGCCAATTTGCCTCGCATGCTTCTGGGCTACTGTGAAAATGTGTATGTAAATTCCCACCATGACTGCCCCGGGCAGAAAGAAAGCGATGAAGGAGGCTAGCACCCCCCAGAGCTTATTAAATATCAACACACACAAGCCTGTACAGTCAATAGCTTCAACAAAATCTTCTGCACCAATTAAATTTAATTCTGAGAATACCAAGCCAAAGGCAAAAAAGATGGGAATGGACCAACTGATGAACAGAAAGACCTCGATAACAGGGATGGTGATTTTGGTGACATAGTGCAAAGGGTCACAAACGGCATAGTAGCGGTCCACGGAGATGAAACACAGGTGGAAAATGGAGGTGGTACAGAGCATGATGTCACAGCAGCTGTGAACTTTGCAGAAGAGGTCTCCGAAGTACCAGCAGGACTCGATGGATCTGATCATGCTGAAGGGCATGACCACGCAGCTCAGCAGGAAGTCCGTGGTGGCCATGGAGAGGATCAGGAAGTTAGTCGGGGAGTGGAGCTGCTTGAAGTGGGCAATGGAAATGACGACAACCATATTGCCCAGCATGGTCATCACTATGGCACTGATCATGACAAGGTACATGGCACAGACAGTTGGCACAGACCTCTCCTTTCGAGGACAGGAATTGTTAACCAAAGCAAAGCAGAACTGTACTTCGGAGGGATTCCAGATATCGGGTGTATTCATTGCCCTTGTGCTGTACAGGTACTGGATAGTTTTCAAACAAGCTGTGAAATAAGGAAGAAAAAAAAACAATAGCAGTTATCAACAGGGTTATTATCTCCAGAAGTCCACATAATCCATATGTCTAATCCAAGCTCGATGTCCCTATGAGGCATAGATGCTCCTTCCCAATATACATGTGATATTTCAGTGGCATTTTCTAAAACAAAATCTAGTATAGGGGAGGAGTTAAGAGTCTGCATTCTCACAAGCTCTCAGAAGAGGCTGATACTGTTAGGCTAAGGCCCACTCCTTGGGTAGGAAGGGACTGAATGAAGCAGAATAGATATATGGTCACCCAATATGCAAATACAACAGGTGGTTATGTGTTCAACTGCATTTCTCTGTAGCCCTAGTGTCATTCCAAGCTCATGAGCAGATCAAGCGTGTTTCTTGCTCCATTATGTTAGCCATTTTTCTGAATTAAAGCTACCTCAGAAATGATCAAGAGCTGTGGAACTATTATTTAAAGTTAACAGTAAACAATAGTTATAATCTAAATACATGATGCCTCTGTGTGTGTTAGTGTATATGTGTGTGTGTGAGTGTGTATATGTCTGTGTGTATTGGAAGCACTATGCGTGCCTGTAGAGGCCCAAGGGTTACTTTGGGAATCACTCTGGATAGCTCTATTTCCTTCTGGCTTTGCTCTGGGGTTTCCCAAGCTCTGCCTTCCAGAACTGGAAGTGTGGACTGCTGCCATTTCTGTTTTGTGTTTCTACATAGAATCTGGGATCTGAACTCAGGTCCTTTTGCTTTCAAGGCAAAGATTTAACCCTGAGCCACCTCTCCAGTTTGGATGTGCTGTTTCTTTAAAAAATGGACTTCTGACCCTCACACTTGCACATTTTATTCAAATTTTACTGTCTGAAAAAGACAAAGTAAACATTACAATGTAAAGTCATGCTGGAAATTAGATTAGATGTAAGCAATGTCCCAAAGGAGAAAACAATGACCCAGGTGACATATTCCGTAAATGTCAGGGGCTTTTTTCATTTCATTTAGCAGCTGTATCCATGAATTCAACTTCCAGGGACCTCAGGGCCGCAGATTTCATATTGGTACTAAATTTGCTTAGCCTGTTACTTAGTCTTTTTGTAAAAACAGTGGAACTGATCCTCCCAGGCTTTGAAGGGGTTTGTTTTTCCAGTGTGAGTCTGGATGTGACCTTTTGATGACCAATGCCACGTGTTTGTGAGATCTAGGGTCAGGTTGGAGAAATGGACTTTAATCTGAGAATAGACTAAATCCCACTGACCTCAGAGTAAAAAGAATCAAAAGCATGTTTTTGAGCCAGATTTACATGAAAAAAAAATAGCAGTGAGAACACAGCAACATTGAAAATAGTATTTTTATCATTCACTGCAATGTATCAGGAATATTTCTGAAGCCTGTGGTTTATTTGAAATCTTAACACTTGGACATATTTTATTTGTTTGGGATATTGTCATTTAATTTATCATGTTAGTAATTTTTAGGCATATTTTGGTTAATTATATCAACAAAATATTATGTAATTAAAATTGATAAACCAATTTAAGGGAAGTGAAGAGTAAGAAGGATAAGCACTTATTAAACTTCTTTGTAAAGTACAGACTATCAGCTAAAACACATAGCACAGTTATTGGATACTAACCCTGACAAGTCTAAAAATGGAATCTTAAACTTGTAATTACCTCATTTAATAAATTAAGTTTATCCAATCTTCCTGGACTTTAGGATGTTTAAGAGTTCTGTTTGATTATCTTTGAAAATAACTTTAATGATAACTAACAATTACCCCAAAATTATGCAAGTATTGACTTCTACATATACTCCACAAGTAATATAATCTCTACCATGTCATTGGAAATTATAAATTTCAGTTCTGCAAACTGAAGTCTCCAGAGAGTTAACATAATTTAACTTGAGCTTCTAAAGTAAATTTTTGGGAGGAGTGGATTAGGACCAAACCTGAGACTTCGTGTATGCTATGCAAATAATCTACCAATAAGCTGTACCTCAGTCTTTGTTTTCTTAAAACATAAAATGAACTACTTCCAGAAATTAACAGTATACTCCTATGTTCCTGTTACATAGATACACATAGCAGTTAAAGCAGCCAAAGCTTAGATTGCAACAAGAGATAGAGTAAAACATGAACTTTCATTTTAAAATTACTGCTTACAGCAGTAGCTAAGGCAAGTCAGAGAAAACACTTGCTCTTGGACAATTTCCACATGTGACTGGCTGCTGTCCTGCTTCTTTATTAAAAGGAACTCTTTGGAGAACAACTGGAGTTGGGATTTTGTCTCTGATTTCAAAACTTGCAGACTCCAGATTACTTTTCTAATGATTCACCTTGAAGTTAAGATTTATGCAGTCATTTTTAATACAATAACATAAACAGAAACCCTTAATAGCATCTCTCTGTTATTATAGAAACTAAGTTTTCCTTTTCAATAGTATCATTTTACCAATAGTCTTGCCCCAAGCTCCAGTAGCAAAGAGCCATGTTCGCTGTAGAAACCACACACACACACACACACACACACACACACACACAAATAGTATTCCTTCCAAAAAGTAGAAAGAAACCCTTGCTAACAATTCTGGAAAGAGGAAAGAGCCGAATAGGTTTTTAGCTCAAAGTTGGTCCTTTAAAGGAAAAGACTGCAGACTGATAAAACAAAGCACACTTAAAAGATGACTTTGGCAAAATTAAGTTGGGCATGGTGGGCACACCTGTGACCCCAGCATTCAGGAGACTGCAACACAACCACAGACTCAGGACCAGCCTAGGCCACTTAGTGAAAGCCTGAGGGGGTGGTAGAGGGAGACTAGGGTGAAAAAGAATGTGGAAAAAGCTCAGAGCACAAAGAAAAATAAACGGAAATGGACTTTAATAATTTTTCCTCAAATAGTAAATGTCTAAAGTATGTGAGTATACACGTGTTTCCCTCAAGCGAGGAAATAATATTCAGCAACTCAATAAAAACTGTGAGAGAAGAAAAATCACACCTGCTTTATCAGAAATGTTTCTTCTTTCATTGGTTACATATCTCCATCACTCTGCCTCTGAGCCAGTCTACAAAAATAATGGTTTTATCTTTCTTTAACTTATCTCAGTCACACAGTAGTAAGATGCTGAAATAAACATAATATCTTCTCAGGTTCCTCATTGTGCCTCCTTAGAGTTATCAGTGACCTTTTGAAATGCTCTGGGTTTATTTTTATAGCTCAATACTATGCATATAGTTCCTCTCTTCCTGCCAATAACAAAGCTACAAGAAAACACATCTGAATTATGTTTCCTCTGCTAAAACAGCCTGATTGAGTTTACCAGGATCTGTTTTCCTAATCGGGCTATTCAGAGTTCCAATTATTGAACAAAGAGTTCCCCGGTGTGCCAGTCTCTTTCTTACCAGGCAAGTGCTCGCTCAGTCCTCTGTTCCGTATGCACTTTCCCTCTAAAGTAGAGGCACACCGGAGATAGGTACATGTTCTTGGGGAGGCCCCCAGAGCTGTCCTGGCCTGGGTATTTAAGCACAGAACAGCCTCTTGAGGCTGCGCCTACTCTGCCCTGGCCTTGACAAGCATGTCTTTTCACAGCCTTCAAGTGCTGTGGACAGAGATCACAGAAGGTCGCCAGGGAATTGGCTCTAGAGAGCAAATCCATTCTGCAAATTTCATGTCTGTGGCCTCAGAGACAACTTAGACTGCCTCGCATGAGGCCAAAGGTAAGAAGCATGGAAAAGTGGGAAGAGAGCTAAAAGGAGCAGAGGAAGGAGGGAGGTAGATTTGCTATCTTAGGCTAGAATTAGCTCTCTGAAATTAGGCTTTTTGCTTTCTTTTAAAAGCCACAAATAATCCTTCAGGATTTCCAAATAAAGGTCCTGACCCAAACTAAAACTTAAGATGAAGTGGACAGGCTGGAGAGATAGCTCAGGGGGTAAGACTGCCTTGCAAGCAGACCATCTGAGTTCAGAATTCAGCTCCCACATAAAAATACCAGGTGGAACGGCAGGAGGCCCGCACTTCTGGTCCTGGAAGGCAGAGCCTGGGAAATCCCATCATGAAGCAAAAAGGAGGTAGAAGTAATCCAGGATGATTCCTGAAGTCACTCTTGGTCCTCCATAGAGACATGCAGTGTCCTCTCAAATTAATTAATTAATTAATTGATTGATTGATTAATTAATTAATTTTTAAAAAGATGAAGTGAGCCAAGTTCCAGCACTAAGGAGGCTGACGTAGCAGGATTATTTGAACCCAGAAATTGGAGGTCAGCCTGAGAAATATAATGAGACTCCTGTTTCTTAAAACACAAGCAAGCAAAAGCAGATAAGTGTGCTGAGGCTGTAGCCCAGTGTTAGAAACACCCACCTCCAAGAATTTAAAATACTTTAAAAAAAACACTCCATGTTAACCTCTTTGGCCCTCATCAGTATGAGTGAGGACTAGAAAACACATAAGGAAATTTGCAAGATAGGATCAAACCCAAAGCCCCATCTAAGCTAGGAAAGCACCCTATCACTAACCTATCTCACCAGCTCCCTTTTATTTTCGTTTTGAGGAAGGGTCTCATTAAGTTGGCCAGTCTTTTGCCTTAGTGTCTTAATCACTGGGTTTACTGGTGCACACCACCAAGCTTAATCATTAATCCATTTTCTAAGAAAATGCTGGGTGATGTGAAAGTGCTTGCTATGTTCAAAGAAGACAACATTGGCAAAAAACATTATTCAAAAACCCAAGTTACTTAAATAGAACCGGATAGGTTCCAAAGTAAGCTTTGCTCTGATCTATACATTGATGGGATTATATTTAGAAAACTTAAGCTATTTACTCAGGATGATGTTCAAGACAAACATTGCATGATCTTCTTGGCATGGTTCTATCTGTCACATAATGTGGTCCCTGATCAAGTAAGAACCAGAGGATTGGGAGGGATGCTGTGAAACAGTCTTCTGGATATGACACGGCCACTGCGCTCATGAACTCACAATGGCTATGGCTACCACTCAAGGCTCAGGACAGAGCTCATCAACATCCCATCGTGGATGGGAGAAGAGCTTCTGATGCACCACCCCGGCTGAGGAGCTGCTGGCAGGTAATGGCTGATGAAGAAGAGTTGCTTTGCTTTATGGAGAGAAAATGATTGTGGACAACATTTCCCAAAGGAAAGGCTTGCCAATCAATTGAACCTGCCCTTAATGTTTTCAGGGGAAAGGTAAAATATCAAAGAGGTATGAACTGGAAAGACTCATGAATCTTGTTGAAAAAGGTAAAATATCAAAGAGGCATAAACTTGAACTGGAAAGACTCATGAATCTTGTTGAAAAAAAGTAGTAATACATATGCACAGTTAGCAGAGGATAAGGAGATAAGGGAGCAGCTGATGGATATGAACCACAAGTCCAAGGCTCTGTTTCAGTTTCAGACTTCTATTTTTTTTTTTTTTTGATGCAGGAGACCGAACCCAAGGACCTTGCACTTGCAAGTGCTCCGCCACTGAATTAAACCCCCAACCCCTAGATTTTTAATAATGACAAGTATTTCTAATTGTGAGGAAAAATTATTTATGTTATGGGGTTTAAATTAAGGATCAAGAAGGTAAATGGTCAGTCTCTTAAAGCCAAAAGTGAGCAACCTCACTGGGATGTTTCAGATAACATTTCATGGAGAAGCATGCTCTACTCAGTGGACCACAGAGAAACATTCATCAGGGACAAAAGTGACAATGGAAAACTAGTACCACTCATAGAAATAACGATGTTCCATTGAAATCAATCTGTAGTGTCATCTCAGAGAAACTGTGCAAAAGTGTAGCATGTACATATGATCAATAAAATTTGTCGTTGATTTTAAAAAGAAATTAAATCAAATCCATAACATTAATATCATTTGTGTTTAATGTATAATCTTTGCATATTGTGAACATAGCATTTGCAATGTTTGAGAATTTAACATGAGAATTTACAATAGTCTTATTATTGCCACAGGAGTGGTATAGTTAAATTACTTGCTTAGATGTGACTTTTAAGTTGAAAGACTACCTTTGCCAAATAGAATTTTAATTATTAATACTCTTTAAATTCAATACATATTTAATTAAGCCATTACATTTAAAAGTTATTTAAATTTAGGGAAAGGTTAATATAGTAGTCTGACAGTAAATGATTAAAGATGTAACTTAAGCATTTTAATTTGATAAATAAAAATAAAACATTTGGGAAGTATTTTGGCTATGACTGTCACGTAATATTTGTTTTCAAAACTTACAAATGTATAAACCATGAGTTTAAAAAATTAAGTTAAATAAAACTGTAAGGAAAAACTATTTTCCAGCATCATTTGTAAATCAAGTCTTAACTTTAAAAGCCAAATTACCTTGAATAATTTTTTCTTTGTGCAAGAATATTGGAAATCTCAAACTGATGGGCTGATCTCAAAAATGAAAAGAAATTTAGCAAGCGAAAGTCAAATTGTTCTCAAGTGAGACACCCTAAGTGTAAAAGCAGGCAGAACACAATGACATGGAAAAGCTGAGAGGTCAAATGTGGAATCACAAAGGCCTTCAGGCTTGTGAAAATCTGGATGCCTGTGGAGTGCTGTCAAAACACTTTCTCTTGGAGCAGTGAAAAGCTTCCATTAATCAGGGGCTCAACCAGCAATAGACAGTGCAACCAACCTGTAGATTGAGGAACTTAATAAAGAAACTACTTATGAATCAGATGTAGACACCCAGTTTAAAGAACATAAGAAGAAATAGTCTGCTTCCCATGACCAATGGCAGTAAGGTACTCCAGCCAGATCAGAAAGATTGCCACAGGAAGTACAAAAAAGGAAGACTTTGAGGACTCCAGGTGGTCACTGCTGAGGACCACAGCCAGACCACAGTTTGCAGAGAGCTATCCAGGCAGAAAGTTTGCCTCCCACATTCCACCTATCCATCTATCACGGGCTCTTCCCATGACCAAAAGGCTGTGGAAACCCTTGAAAATGGCAACTCTTTAATACAGTCTGTCTTGAGTGGATGGAGAAGGTCAGAGCAGACAACATGAAGGACCAGCATTGAATCTAATATATTGAAAAGATTATACAGATAAAGCATTTTAGTAGAAGCTTGAAGCGATCACAAGGATTTCCTTTTACAAATTGCTAGAGTGGAAATGCATGGGAACCAAAAATACCTTCTTTTCTTTATTTTTAAATGAGTCTTTAATTATCTCCTGGTTGTAAAGCTAAGCATTTACTAAATCGTAATAGATTACTGTTTTGTACCATGCTTTGTGCTGATTTTGACATTTTTACCCACCAGTCAGAGGTGAGTCAATTAGTGATTAATAAATGATGGATGGATTACTTGACTGGGCAAAGCTGTGATCACAAAAATGTTATAGACAAGCAGCTGCAGTGGTCTGCGGATGCGAGGTCGACTCGATAACACGGTCACTTTCAATGTGTGACTCGTTCTTTTGGATTCACTCTTGTAATGGATTTTCACTAGTGTGCCTCAGGAAATAGACATGCGGTTTCTGAATTGGACCTAAATATTTTCCCTGACACAATGAGCCCCAGAGCCTTCTGAAACCAGGGATAGAAAAAACCATGGATGAGGGGGTTGCAAGTAGAGTTGAAGTACCCAAGCCACACCAGAAGATCAAGCACTATTATGGGAGTGGAATAGTCTAAGTATGGATCGATCAGAACGGCCAGAAAACAAGGGAGCCAGCAGGCTAGAAACACCCCCATTACTATGCCCAGGGTCTTAGCTGCTTTCCTGTCTTTCTTTTTAGACAGATTTTTTTTCACTTCCCCTTTTGCGTTTTCAGGCATATTGCTAATGACTCGGGCATGCCGTTTGGAAACAATAAAAATTTTGCCATAAATCCCAACCATGATGGAGCCAGGCGTGAAGAAGCAGGTAGTGAACAATACGGTCCCCCAGAATTTATTGAACGTGAGGGCACAGAAATTGAAGCAAGTGACGAGAATCTCATAACTCTGCATACCAGAAACATTGGCCTCCGAGAGCACTAAACCAAAAGAAAACAGGGCAGGGCCTGACCAGCAAAATGCCAGTAGTCTTTTGATCATAGAGACGGTCATGGTGGTTGTGTAGTGCAAAGGGTAACACACAGCATAAAACCGATCAATGGCAATGGAACAGAGGTGGAAAATGGAGGTCAGGCTGAGCATCATGTCGAAGCTTGCGTGGAATTTGCAAAAGCCATCCCCAAAATACCAGCAGCTCTCCACGGAGCGTACCATGCTGTAGGGCATGATGACAAAGCCCAGCAGGAAGTCTGTGGTTGCCATGGACAGGATCAGAAAGTTTGTGGGAGAGTGGAGCTGCTTGAAGTGCGCTATGGAAATGATTATCACCAAGTTCCCCAAGATAGTGATAACCATAGCTCCTGTCATTACCAAGTACATCATCACACGGACATGAAAAGAGCGACTGCTGGGAGGACAGGATTTATTCCCAAATGTTAAGCAGCTGGATAAATCTTCGGGAATGTAAGTTAGATCCATGGTGATTTGTCACTTTAAATTCCCTTCTGGAGTGATGTTGCCAATCGTTTCTTTTCTCAAAATGATTCCAGTGAACTCCAGATCCTAGTAGTACAACAAAGTTCAAATCCATGCACTGTTAATTCAGTTTACATATAAATATAACTTAAATATTCAAACTTACATCTACTGTGTTTATTTTCTAGTTAGTTGCCAACCATGCAAGAATTGTGTTGCTCTCATTCACTTCTGTATTCCCAGGACCTAATTTAGTGCTTGTTCTAGACACTAGATACATGTTTTTGAGTGAAAGGATATATGCATAATGGTGAATTCTGGTTGTTCTGCAAGTAGCTTCACTGTTACAATAAGTAGCAATTGGTTCAGCCTGCTTGAAACTTTGTTGTAAGTAATGGACTGGATCTAGGAGCACACCTCATGACAATATCTTCTTGGATTATATTGTCTTGATGTCGGTATAAGCCCCTCCCACACACCTTTCTTCATTTAGAAAGATGGAACAGAGATCTTGTAAGGACATATTTAATTGACTTTTTAGGCTAATAAAATGAGAAATAAATATCCTAATTCTGGACAGAAATGAAATGCTGCTAGAAAAAAAAAAGGGAAAACAAAATGAATGAGTGTTTCCGTTCATGATGGTGCTGCTGATGTGGTCACCCCTCATTGTACGACCAATGTAACATGATGGGGATTACAATGGCCTTTTCAGTCTCCCCGATCACTGAGTGAAGACAGATATTTTCTTTTAGATGAAACTCATGTTCAGACTAAAAGAGAGCACAAACTTGCACACTATCTAATTTGAGACTAGATATGCAGCAGCAGTGTATATGATTACCCAAGATGCTTCCTGCCAAGCTCCAATTGCCCATGTGATCTTCATGATGACAGCTTCTACAATGAAATACCTTGCCCAGGCATGGCATACAAATAACCATCTCATGTTTTAAGAACTGTGGGTGTTCTATAAGGTGTTTCAACATGAAATCAAACCTTCCACTGTGGGCATTTAGTATTTATACAGAGAAAACCACATTCTTTCAAAACTGGAGGAGAACCACTTGAAATGTTTGCTATCAGTAGTTACAAAGATTTATTATATAATCAATGTTACACATGCCTTGCTATCTTTTGTATGGCTTTGAAATTCTATAGAATATTTTTTTGGTGATTGGTGCTGCTAATGATCAGCTAATTGCTTTGGGCAAGCTCCTCTTTGTACCTGGGTCTTATTTTCTTCCTTCATGGCTTAAATGATACACTGTGCATATGTGCATGAAAGATTATAGTTAATGTCTGAAAGCATGACATCTATCTAAAAATACTCTATGAATTCCGTATTAACCAACTTTAGAAAATTAGTTATGTTATTTTGGAAAACTGTATTCTTATTTACAAATGAATAATTTGCAAATATATTTTTCCCTAACTTGTTTATAATTTTGAAAGTTGCTATTGTGGATATTTGAGCACATTAGTATTCTTCCAACTCACCTCCTGCTTTCTTTTGCAAGAATTATGGCTTGTTTTCCAATTTTGATGTTTGTACAAAAATTACTTTCCATTTACCATATTAATATTATCTATTATATTATGATGAACCACATAGTTCTCTAAAATTGCTGCTTCCTAACTAAAAAACAAAATAGAAAGCAATAATTTCAAATATTTTATCAGTGGATATTTTGTTTATTCCCCAAAAATTTTAATATTAAGCTTATTATAAGGTTTACAGATGTGCAGCACAAGCATATGCAAATCATCAGCTATGTAATATAGACTATATGATGGAATGAAAGCTTATTGAAGAGAGGCTTAAAGAAATTGATCATGTTTGCTTTAGTTGGTAACAGAAGTGACTTTGCAGCGAACTCTAGATGCAGAATCTAATTTTTGTAGCCTTAAATATTAAAATAATTGCATTTGGAAATGAAAATCTGTGGGTCACAGTTCTAACATAAGACAGATATTTATGTATGTAATTTGTAAATCACCAAATAATGCAAATAGAACTATCTTTCTTAACAAAGTTAGAGCCAATTTAGGACCTAGAAGTAACACTAATAATGATTGTTTTATTATTTCTACTGTGGCAGGTCACAAATAATGACAAGTTTTACATGAGTCATTAAAAGTACATCTTTAAAGCCAGAAATAAAGCATTAGCCCAATAATCCAACACTCAAAAGGCTAAGACAGAGCGATTCTCTTGAATTTGAGACCATTCTGGGCTACAGAATGAAATCCTGTCTCAAAAAACATAACAAAACAAAACAGAAATGATCTTATGTAATTCATTCTCAATTTTAAATTCTAGTTTTAAAGATTCCTAAGTCAGTCTTAGTCTAAAAGCAAATTTCATTAATCAAGCCAATTTGAGTTTGTTTCTATTAAACTTATTAAGATTAAAAGTAAGGTGTAACAGTATAAATTCATGAGAAATTTTATAATTTGGGTAATAAAATGTAAATGATAAAATTCTGAAAATTTGAAAATTCATGGTATCAGATTGTTTTATTTCATTTTCTAGTATATAATATCAACCATAATTAATATTTAAAGATTACAATAGCAAAAACTGCTTGAAAATCATTACGGGGATTATGAACAAGAGAGATGGGGTAGGAGGGCCACACCAGAAACAAGGAGAGAGGGGACCATGTTACAGCAGAGAAAATAGGCCTCCATCAAGGTCTGCAAGTAAGTAATGAGAAACCTGGTTAAGTTCACAGACGTTCTTTCCTGATCTCACCAGAAGGGGAGGGCATATAGTCTAGCAGATAAAAAGTAATCATTTTGCAAATGGGTGATGGACCCCTCCCTCACTGAGGTTTCCTACTCTTATTACATCTACCCTTGAATGTGCTATTATAACAAGACTCCAGTTTAACAGCTTTTTGTCTCTGGCCAGGGGGTGACATACAGTACCCAGCAGAATGGAGTGAAGGGAATTGCAGGAGCAGCAAAACTGCAAAAGAAAATCAACAAACCACAATCCAGAACTTCAGAGACTATATCAATCACATAGAACTAGGCCAGCCTAATCTCTCCCCATCCTGGAGCTCAGGGACATTTGCGGAAGAGGGGGCGGTAAGATTGTAAGAGCAAAAGGATGGGAGGAGCAACGATTTGCAAGATTCTGAACAATAGTTGGGGCCAAAGCAATCATAATGGGACTTTGCATGCCCTGCGCAATGTCCAGCGCACTGTTGCCCTCATAAAGTCTAGCATCTGTTAAGGGCACCGAGACCCCTGGAGGCAAGGGATTGACAGCCATAGTAGTGATCTTATGCTTAAGGGGAACAAGAGAAAGGGCTTATGGAAATGCCACTGGGTCCTTACGTCATCGGAGAGGAGGACCCAGTGGAGAGTTAGGCGTACACAATAAAGGACTCTCTGGGAATTGGGGGGAAGGCACTGGGGGATGGGAAGGGGGAGGAGGGGGTTTGGGGGAGGAGGGGGGAGGGAGGGAACTGGTAAAAAAATTTTTAAATGTATAATTAAATTTTTAATAAAAAAAAGAAAATCATTATGGGGTTTTCAAGCAAAAACTGCTTGAAATCATTAAGTGGTATTTAAGTGTTGCACTGAGAACTAAAGTGAACATAAGACAACATTTCTTCTATAAATTTGCCTTATAAATACACATTGAAACAACCTTATACTTTATAACATCAAAAATAAGAATAGTGACTGATTTATCACAAACAGTTCACAGTTTATAAATAATCCTCATGCATTGCCTTCTGAAAAGCAGAATTTTTAGTGACAATAAATTCACAAAGAAAACAGAGCACTTTTATTTCAGAGAACAGGAATAGAAGAGAAAAGTTTCCAGAGTATCAGAGATGGAGAGAAAAGGAACTGGTGGAAACGCATCTTTCCTAAAGGTTACATTTACTTTTTGCAGTGGATAAAGGTCTGGGAAATGTACCTTGACTGGTGCATCAAAGCATGGCCTTGCACGAGTATCTGCTGCATTTCTCAGTTTCCATGGAAACCTTGATGTGGGCTCATCTCCCTCAGACTCCTATGCCTCAGCCATTTTAATCCTGGGGCCACCACGCTACCTGAAAATATCTATTCTATGTTTGGGCAGCTTCCTTTCTCTATACATTTCTTCTATCCATTTGCAAGCACTTTAGGGCTTAGTGCAAATTGCTTTGTGTTCCAAAAGCCTTTGTTTAGATTCTCCCACTTGGAATTAATCTCATAAAATTGTGAGGGCAGCCACAGAGTTTGAAGGAAGGTATTACCACTTCTCCATCTTACATTTAACCGTTTCAAATACTCTTGCCTCTAACATTCTGTTTTATCAACTGTAAATTTCTTGGGAATTGAGATAACATTCCAGTAATCCACTAACCCTGGTAACCCTTCATACACAACTATATAGGCAAGTTATTAGTAACAGCTTGTTGAATTAAATTGCAGAAAGTTAATTCTAACACATGAAAACACAGTTAATATGTCTTTCTGTCCCATCTTTAATCTGGTTAGGAATATAAAATAGCAGGAAAACAACAAATGGTATTTGTTTATTTAAGACAGGCACTCTGACGAACTGGCCTTGAATTTATGACAATTTTTCCACTTTAGTCTCCTGAGTATTGGGATTACAAACACAAACCACCATGCCTATCACCATTCCTGGTGTGCCAAAACCTTTCAATTTCGTCTTCCTAACTACTCCTTGTACATGAAATGCCTTAGATCTTGCAGTAACCACTACTACTAAATGCTGGAACCAGAATTAAACTCTAGGTCTTCTGGCTCCTATTGCCATAAACTTACTTCCACCCCATTTCCATCTGCAATTCCATTCTAATTTACTCAAGCAGCAGGAAATATCTAAGGCTTTAGATTTTATTAAGCAGAATCTGTGGTCCTGCCACATTCTGCTCTCCTAAGAATGAGTCTAAAATGGTAAAAGTCAGACCCATTCCCAAATTTTTATCTTTAAGAAACAACTGTGGTGTTTGTATGCAGGTAGAATTTCAGAAGAGCTCTTCTAGACCACAGAGAAACAGCAGTTTCTGTGTTTGCCATGAGAAAACATTTTTGTGGGGCAAGGAGCAGCAAATATTTTAAATAAATATTGCTTGTAGGAGAAAGTATTTTTAAATTAAGTAAACAACATCTGATAGTGTTAACTATATATATATATATATATATATATATATATATATATAGTTATTAAGGTATAATGTCAAAGAGGAAAAGTATGCTAGCACCACTGAAATAACTATGCCCTACATAGCTTAGATGTTGCAAAAACATTTTCATATGCCATTCCATAAACATTTTTAAAACTTTCCAAATAACTTTTGATGGAAATTTTAAGACTTTTCATAGGAATTAAATAATTATTTTCTAGTAAAGAAAAAAACTCTATCTCTATTACAGTCTATTTGTGATACATTCTAACTACCTAAAAAAGTATCTTCATTCAATAAATTTGAAGAGAATAAGATTTTATTAATAAAAAATGGTTAGTACATTTCCAATTTTTTAATTAACCCACCCAGTACCTTTGGTTTCTTGGAAAGTTACTTTTTGCCACACATAACTTCTTCGGGTGCTTTGGTGGATGTCATCCAAGAAGTTCTGAAAAGTTCAGTGCAGAGCATTAGCATACCTAATCATATAGGTTTGCTTCTGTTCTCAAGAGACTGTATTACAGAAGACAGATCAAGATACTGAGAAAGACTCTATCGATTCTCTGTGGAATTATTCTTTTAAGTTTCTTCCCTAGTGGATATTAAAATATTTTGTGCAATTTTAATATCCTAGAGAATATTCAGTTTCTTTTTTTAAATGAATGGCAAAAATTTTATATATGACTTTGTGGCTATTTTTGTTTCATTTTGAATAGAATGCAGACTTTTTTTTTTTTTTTTTTTTTTTTGGCCTTCTGGAAAAACTTGTCGCCTTGAATGACACCAGCCCCCAATTTGCATTCTGCGGCCCTTCACTGCCTTCTGTTGTCCTGCTCAGTACCTGATTCTCATGGGAACAGGAACTGCTTTTCTTCTGCAGTCCTTCTCAATGCACTTTTCAGATGGAAAATGTAGTCATACCACTTGGCCTGCTGGCCAAGCAAACAGTGACAGAGCTTCTGTGTACTTGATACTCTCCTTCATTCAGACACAGAATTTGTTTCAGAGGAGAAAAACGGAGTCCAGGAGATTAGCTAATTCAACCTGGATTGAATTACTGTTCATAGAGTCAGCATTAGAACCAGCTTTCCTAACTTCTTGTTTATTGTTTGTTTACAAAATCGATTGCAATTGTACTCATTCTGTCTTCCTTGTCCCACTTCCTGCCTTCCAGGCTGCAAGGCAGAACCTACTCAGCAGCAGACCTGTGAAAATCAGGGAAATGGCAGCACAGCTAGAGAACCCACGGTGGTCTACCTCTGTGCAGTTGCATTGGGGGCATGACAAATGCCTAGTCTGACCTCTGAATGAGCATTGCAATGAGCCAAGATCAACACAATATTGTTAACTTTATTATTCTTGTTTTTATTGGTTTTATTGGTATCCCTAAATTGGAATTAAACAAAAATATTTCAATGAGATGGAGCTCACATACATATATGAAAACATAATGTGCACACAGATATCTGAAATTAAAACTTTGTGATGCAATGCCCTTACTGTCTCTTCTTTTTGCTAAGAATTATGTTTTGGTGCTCTATATTGAACTTCGTTTTTACTAGTAAATTTTAAGTTAGCCTATAAAGCAATGGATTTCATTTTGGAATAAATGTTATTATATTGTGTTCTTATTAATTTCCCACCCCCTCTACCTTCCTCCCTCCCCATTAATCCTGTCTTACTGATCTCTTTCTTTAACCCAAATAGTAACCTCTGAAGCACCTACATTGTTTTAGATTTCAAACTTTTTTCTTTGATTTATTCATACAGAATAAGTCTATTCAGTTTCCTTTTGAGTAAACAGATCAGTATTATGGAAATGTGAGCTGAAAATTTTACCTAGCAAAATGTGCTTAAGTGCTCTGCGAAACCAGGGATAAAAGAAACCATAAATTAAGGGATTACATGTGGAGTTAAAATAGCCAAACCATGTTAAGGCGTCAAACAGAACGACAGGTGTGGAGAAGTTCAAAAAGGGGTCTAGAAGAATTGTGAAAAAACAAGGAAACCAACATATCAAGAAAACACCCATCACTATCCCTAAAGTCTTGGCTGCCTTTTTATCTTTTTTCATTTGGTTATTTTGATTTTCAGGCAAGTTATTGATTGCACGAGCATGTTTTCTGGATACTGCAAAAATTCTGCCATAAATCCCCACCATCACAGAGCTAGGAGTGAGGAAACCCGCCATAAACAGGGTGGTCCCCCACAGCTTGTTGAACATGACTGGGCAGGAGCTGGAACACGCGACCAAGATGTCATAGCCTTCGATTCCCTCCGCATAGGCCTCGGAGAAGACCACCCCAAAAGCAAACGCTCCGGGGACCGACCAGCACACAAGCAGCAACCTCCTAACGACTGGAATGGTCATCTTAGTGGAATAGCGCAAAGGGTAACAAATAGCGTAAAATCGGTCAATGGCCACTGAACAAAGATGAAAGATGGATGTTATGCTAAGCATCAGGTCAAAACTATAGTGGATCTTGCAAAACGTTAGCCCAAAATACCAGCAGTTCTCAACCGATCTGATCATGCTGTACGGCATGATGGCGAATCCCAAGAGAAAGTCGGTGATTGCCATGGAGAGGATGAGGAGGTTGGTCGGTGTTTGGAGCTGCTTGAAGTAGGAAATGGAAACAATCATGGCCAGGTTGCCAAAGATAGTGATGAATATAGCCCCCGCCATGAATGAGTACATGGCCACTCGGATACACAGCAACCTCCTGCTTTCAGGGCAAGATCCATTTCCGTACTCAGAGCAATCGAAGGTTTCCTTCATAAAGCAAAAACATGTGAACAGACAAAATATTACTTTTTTCTAACCATTCTCACAGAAAGACCTAAGAATAACACAGAAGACTCAAGGAAGACGATTATATGAAATGTGACATAGGCATCTGTCATTTGTCTTAACTTCTTTGGTGATTTATAGAAATCTAAGCCAATAAATTAACATTGTGGGCTGGAGAGATGGCTCAAGTATTAAGACTCTGCCTAACAAGAAGGAGGTCCTGAGTTCAGATCCTAGGTCCCACGTATAAAACGCCAGCAGATTGCACTTCTGGTCCTGGTAGGTGGAGCCTGGGAAATCCCAGAGCCAAGCAAAAAGAAGGTAGAAGATGATTCCTGAAGTATCCCTTGATCCTCCACAGAGACACACAGTGCCCCCCTTCTCTCTTACACACACACACACACACACACACACACACGCACGCACACACACACATACACACACACACTAAATAAATAGAATAACATTGTTTGCTTTCTACTTTACTTGACTCAAATTATATAACCCATGCTTAATCTATTCTTACTTTATTATTCTAGGCCTGAAACTAAGAAGTAGAAAGAGGAGGAAAAAGAAGAATAAAAGGAAAAAGAGAAAGTGAAACAGAAAGAGAACCAGGAGGAGAAAAAATGAATGATTACTTAGTAATACAAGAAAACTTCCTTGTGGATATAGGAAGGATAGACAACTGTTAGGCTATATGTCTTCCTCGGTTTAATCTGGAATATATATATAATCAGGCTTGGAGTCTGTTGCCTTGTGAATAGAAAATATTATGTGAAAGTAGTTTTGTTTGTAGGTTCTGTTATTTTCACTATGCTTTGGCTTTTTTTACTTTTTCCTTGTTTAAAGGAAAAAGGATCATTTAAGGGCCCACAATTATTTGGTGTAGTCATCCTCTTATGTAAATCACCAAGTTTTGGCAAGCATCTCACCGGCTAAAACAGAGAAACCACCGTGGGAATCTGAACCCACTTTTTTGACAAGAGGAAGTGTGACTGTGTCCTTAGTGTGTTTCCTCACGGCTTTGTGTAACACACATCAGGGCACGTGGCGGTCTGATAAGTTCCCACGTGGAGCTCAGCACAGAGGGTTACAGACAAGGCAGTTGGGGAGTTTAGGAGAACAACCCTTTTTCACTTCAAGACAAACAACAAACATCCTCTTGTACTGACCCAGCATATTCATAACCTGCTGGTTATGATTTGATATATATTCAGAATGTAACATGCCCATGAGTTACAACAATTTTCTTCCTTTAATATAATCATGAAAGGAGCACTATCAATTCAAATTGCAGAAAAGCTTTTCTCCTTCAAAAATCTCACACCTGTCAACCTGTCCTGTCACTCACAGGTAAACCAGTCTTCCTCTGCAACTTAAGAGTACCATTACAAATGAGCAAGAAATATTTATTGATTGCCCATAAAAATACACAATGCATTGAAGATTAAGAAAGTATAAGTAGGGGCCTGGAGAGATGGCTCAGGGGTTAAGATTCTGCTTCACGAGCAGAGGGTCTTGAATTCTGATCCCAGGTCCCATGTAAAAAAACTGCCAAGAGAAAATAGTGGCAGCCTGTATACGTCTGCCCTGGTGGGTAGAGCCTGGGAAATCCCAGAGCAAAGCAATCCAGGATGATTCCTGAAGCTGGTTACCATTGGTCCTCCACAGGGACACAGAGTGTTCTCTGAAATACACACACACACACACACACACACACACACACACACGCACGCACGCAAAATAAAGTTTTTTTAAAAAAGCATAAATAGGACGTGTCTGCAGAGAATCTACAGAAGAGTTGAAGAAATGATGCATATTGACTTTCAAATTTCCATGATTCTACACCTCAAATGAAGGTAGTGGTAAAAGAAAGGTCTAGACAAAACAAACAACCAAAGATCAAGCATGGTAACCTCAGGCTGTGCTAGACAAAAATTGTCAGGGTAAACATGTGGCACTTACTTTGGATCCCCTTGGATATGTCAGGTGTAAACAAAACAGAAAAGCCAAACCCCAATAGAAAGAAGGATGAAGAAAAATACGAGGTTGAAAACGTCCTAAAGTTGCCTTGTAGAAGTCATTCGCAGAGACCTCTAAAACACAAAGGTTGCAGTAAAAAAAAAAAAAAAAAGAAGAAGGATTCCCTTGTTCCCCAAGCCAGTGGTTGTCCCTCAGTAGATTGTCGAAGGAGACTGCTTCACTTTGGGTAGTGATTTTTTTTTAATTGAAGCAACTAAATTAGCCATAGCAGAGTAAGTACAGACTGAAAATTAAAAGTTCTCCAACTGATATCAAGGAATGAACCCAGGACCTTGTTTTACTCTCCTTTCCTTTCCTAGGACATCATTACATCTGCAGAGCAAAGGGGTAGAAGATGCAGGAAGAAGCCATTGATTCCAGAGACTCCAAGGTGTTCAGAAACTACAGAGCCAGAGTGCAATGATTACATTTAAACTCTTGGCCAGCAAGTGCTGGAAATGATGTTTACAAAAAAAAATCAACTTTTTAAAAATTTGTTCTCATTTCTCTTAACCTTTCTTCTCTCCCCCCCCCTCTGGATGTGTGTATGGTACTGAACCTTAAACTCAGGACCTAGCACTTATTAGCATGACAGCTAATGAATACTCTCAAAAACTTACTCTCTTCCTTCCTTTCCTCCTTCCTTCCTTTCTTGAAATAAGCACCTCACTCACATAGATAGATAGATAGATAGATAGATAGATAGATAGATAGATAGATAGATAGATAGATAGGTAGAAAAGTAGACAGATGGATGATAGAACCCAGGTAATAACTACCTTAATCCTCTTCTTTACTTAGATGAGCACCTATAATAAATAAATAATTTGATCCCTTATTCCAATTATTCTTTTCAGGAAACGCGTTACCCTGTCAAAACGCAGCACACAACATCCTGTTCACGGAATTTGAAGGCTCTGCTTTTCATTACAAACTCATATAGATTGAATCCTGCACCCTCGACAGTCTTCCACATCCTTACATGTTCTTGCTGCACACCGCCAAATGGGAAAGGGAAGACCCCACATCCCACCAGTGCTGCTACATCACTGGGGTGTCACTTTACAGCTTGGAAAAAATCTCGAAGGAGAAAAAAGTAGAGCTCTTGCCTCACCGTCGCTTCTCCACGCACCTGTGGCTGCGCTGTGAAAGACGACATTGTTTACGGGAGCTTCTGACTTTTCTGCATCTACTCTGAATGCTGGTATTGAGTCAGAACTGTGTGAACTCTGTTCTTTAGTTATTTTGCGATTAGTCTCAAGGGGAACCTGGTTTGGACATGGAAGCAGAGAAGCTGCCCAAAGTTTCACAGCTTAAATGACCTTTTCCTGTATCCTCTTAGGAATTTTCTGCTCACCAGAGTTTCCACCTCTGCAGAACTGTGGAATTGTCTGCAATGATATAAAAACCATAATAATTAATAGGAATCTGCTAAGAGGAACAGAATTCCAACTACTCAATCCCAACTACTCATGAAGCAAAACATATTCGTGTCCTCTACTAGTCTCAGATGGCTTGAGATGGTTACAATCTCTGTTTGGTGTCACATTCCACATTCAAAACATCTTTCCTGTCCATTATTTTTTCCTTTCTTGGGTTAGAATAGTATCAGAAATGAAAGTACATTTAGCTCAGCATATGGAAGAACTTAGGTTCAGTCCCTAGTAGTGGGGAAAAGAAACCCTGGTAATTTTCCTGTGCATGAATGTGATGCTAAACTAATACAGCTAGTCAGAGCATTTAGACCTGGAGGAGTTGAACACAATTATTACCTCTTTAAGGAATTCCCATGACCATGCTAAAATCAGTTAGCTACATGGTTTAAATCTGTTCACATCTGTTCACAAGTCAGGTTTTGTTTGTCTGCTTTTGGAAAGTAAAAGCTCATCTTTCCCAGGATAGTTTTAAGAAATAAGATATTTTTGGATGCAGATGAAACACAACACTAGCCAACCAAACAGCCCTCCTTGAATTGAAATCATAACTACTTTTAAGGAACTTTGATACTTTTGTGGCCACTGAGGGCGTATGTAGCTTGGGTATTACATGAACTTTAAGAAGTTTTAAAAAAAAACTTTATTCATTGTGTGTGTGTGTGTGTGTATGTGTGTGCATTTCAGAGGACACTCTGCGTGCCTATGGAGGACCAAGGGTAATAACTTCGGGAATCATCCTGGATTGCTTCTACCTTCTTCCTTTTTGTTTTACTCTGGGATTTCCCAGGCTCCCCCCTACCAGGGCCGGAAATGCAGGTCACCGAGGATTCTGCCTGGCGTTCTTACTTGGGACTTGGTATCAGAACTCAGGAACTTCTGCTTGTGAGGCAGCGTCTTAGCCCCTGAGCCATCTCTCCAGCCTGAGAATTATTAATAACAATTTAACAACAAACTCTTCATTTTCATTTTTCACTGGGTCTTCACAAAATACGTAAATGGTTATGGCTCATCTTTTCTTGGTAGCTCCTCATGAGGAAGCAAGAGAACAAAAACAACATCCACTACAAGTCAGAGTGGCTCAATTATATTATGGCACAAAAAGAAAATGCATATTTTTTAAAGAAACCACTGCAAGTATCAGCACCAGTATTTACCAAAAAGTTAGAACTTAGTTTTTAATAATTAGCAGAAGACATTGCGACTCAAAAATTACCAATACTTCCTCCAAGAAACAGTCAGTCATATTATACTGCATTTCTTGGTTCTGTAATGAGTTTCTTAAATGTTCTTTAGATTTGGGAATATAGATAGAGTACAATTAGCATGGGAAAGTTACAACTTAGATGTGTTTTTAAGGAACTAAAAGACCCGTAGAAAGCCAGAGGCATGTGCCTTTTCCTCTTCTATTTTGGAGTTCACTGATAAATATCTAAGAAACTGAAATATGGTATCCTTCCTTCATAGTTTTGCTGTTGCTGTCTTCTTATACCTCTGGTACAAAAAATATCACATGGGAAATTCCAGAAGTATTCAATTGATAATTTTTAAATTGATCACTGCTCTAAGGAGCATGTTGAAGTCTTCCTCTATCCCTCTCTGCCTCTGGCTCCTTTGTCATGAACCATCCCTTTATCCAATGTATACACACATATGTACTGCTCTCCTGTCAATCACCTAGTAGACATTTCAATGATTAGATCTACCAATGAAGTGTCATGGTGCTTTTACACAAGAATACTTATGACCCTTATATAAGAGTCTAATGCTAAATTAAAATGTGGAGATCCGCTGTCTCCCTTCATCTCAGCATGGACCAACTTACATCATTGTAGACTGAGTACAATGCAATAAGCCACTTTCAAATGCCCTGTTTATATAACTTTTGTTACAGTATAATTGTTTATTTATTAGTAGTTGCTGTTGCTAATCTCTTATGCGTAATTTATAAGAGACTCATCATAAGTATGCATGTATAGCAGAAAACATGGGATGCGAGCAGCTCAGTATTATTTGTAGTCTCAAGCATCCGTTTGGGTATCTTCTACAATTCAAGGTGGACTGCTATATGTCACTTTAGTCCAGCTGGCTAGAAAGAATACTATAGTTTTCTTGAGTGTGATAGACTTTGAAAGAGCACAAAGAGGACCAATGACACAGAGTCGGTACTGAAATCTGGAAAAAAAAAAATGGTTGAAGTCCAAACAATATCCATGTCTGATCCTCAGAAACACTCCCAAACCAGTCTCTGAGCTCTTCAGCCTCTGTAAACTTCAGAGTAACAGCTCTCAGGGGACTGGAGAATTGGTGAACATCAACCTATTCTGTTTTTCTACGGGCTGTGCCACTGTAGCTTACCCAGCAAGCCTCAAAGCCAGGCATCTGTGTCTTTGTGCTGCGTCACGCAGTCCCATCAGCACTGACACCTTGTGGCAATTTAGGAGAACTGAAACTTTGGATTCAGTATCCAGAGGGTATAAGAATACTACAGGGGCTGGGTCCTTGTACGTCATTGGAGAGGAGGGTCCAGAGGAAAATCAGGCATGCACAAGAAAGGACTCTCTGGGAATTGGGGCGGGAGGCACTGGGGGATGGGAAGGGAGGGGAGTGGGGAGGGGGAGCAGGGGGTACGGGGGGAGGAGGAGGGAGGGAGGGAACTGGTGTACCCATTAAGTTTGTATGAGCTGAAATAATAATAAAAAATGTATTAATAAAAAAAGAATACTACAGGGACATATATATGATCTTATTTTTTTACATTAAGCATGAGAAAAGCAGCTAATAACTCACATAAATCTTTACATTTTAATATGTTACAGGTATGTAGAATTTGAATTCATTACAATTACTCGTGACATTCATGACGTTTTTTTTACTTGTGTCTTGATTGATTGTGTAATATAATGATTGAAAGTTATACTAGTTACATACGTATACCTCATTCTGCCCACCACCTCAAACAAATATAACCTTCATCTTGGGGTACATTTTTCTCACATAGTGAGTACTTAAAATATCATGTACACTTGCATAACTAAATCAAAATGCAGGTGTTTCTTTTTAGAAATTTATAAAATGAATATCATGTCTTTTAGAATTTTTTTCTCCTTTTCTATTCTACTTTATGTAGCTGAAAGTCATTTTGATACCATGTAGCAATCTGTTTATCTTTTTTCAAAGTATTGTAAGATTTTATTGATGATTCAATATGCAATTTCTTTTTAGATATCTATCTATTTATCTGATATAAAACACGTGCATGCCATAGCACATGGGTGGAAGCCAGAGGACAACTTTTAGAAGTCAGTTTTCTCTTTCCACTTTCCAGGGATCAAACTCAGACCTCCAGATTTGTGAACAAGCACCTTTCCCACTGCACTATCTCATGGGCCCATTATCTGTTTATCTTTCAGCAATGGTTGCTTTAGTTATTTTAAATTCTAAGTCTAAGTGAAAATATTCAATTTTTTTCTAGAAAACACACACACACACACACACACACACACACACACGAAGTCAGAGACACTTGTTGTCTTAGTTTCATATTCCATTCCAGTAATAGATACATGATTTCAATATTCTAGGGGAACAAGGGATTTTTATTCATGCTTTCAATTCCATGTTACAGTTCATTGTGTTATATGTCATAATAGTAGGCTTAGGGAACTGTTCACACCACATTCAGAGTTAAGAGCTTGGGGCAATGATCAATGCTGCCTACTTGCTTGTAACATATCATTTTGCCAAAAAACAACTATTTCTATTTCTGTCTGAATCCACATGCAGAGAATGGACCCACCTCAACAGAGATTGTGTCCTTTCCACATCAATCTTGCTATTAAAACAATCTCCTGCCTTAATAACTTCTTATAGGTGTGCCTAGAGGTCATAAGCATCAAGTTGACCAGTGAAACTGGTACAATCATTTTTACAAATGAAACAAATAATATTTCAAATGATTATTCACTGATATATTGTCACAGCCAATATGTAAAATTCATATTGACCTACACCCAATACAAGGAGTTTACAATGTTGGATTTTCAACAACTTAGCAAAGTAACAATGGATTGTAGTCTTGATTGAATTTCCTTGATAATCAGTGAGGTAGAATATTTACTCATATATCATGTTCTTAGTTGTTTTCCCTTCTTGGTATTTCATCTGTACATTCTCCTCTTATTGATTCAGTTAAATAATCTTTCCCTACATCAAAATCAGAAAAAAATTCAATCACTATTTACCATTGAAAATTAGTAAATTTTACTTTAAACATTTAAGTTTTTAGTTCACATAAAATTATGTATGTTTTCTGTAAGATAAAGATAGAATTTAATTTTTTCTTGCAAACTGTATTTTTCCAGTTTCATTTACTGAAGAAACCTCCCTTTTCCCCATAGAGTCACTTATAGAAATGTGCATATCAGAGGCCACATGTTTCTCTCTAATATCACTTGCTAATTTATCTAATGTTGTTCAAATACCACTTTGTCAAATACCATAGTTTCATGCTGTCTTCATATTTAATAGAACAGGCCCTGTTTCTCTCCCTTCTCCCCTCTTTCTCTACAGCACGCTCAGTAGCTACACTGTCCATATCATAGAGCTCTGGGAACTTTTAGCAGCCTTTAGTTTGACTCTCCCCCAAATCATTTCTTCATTTAAACAAAATATCTCTTCTAGGAAGTAAATGTCAGCTACATTTCTGAAATTGACTTGAAATGTTTCCCCCTGTTCCTGAAAGCCAACTCACATTTCAAGTATTTTTATTTAGTGTTTCCTTTTCATGTGTGTATGTGTATGCAGTATGAGTGTGTGTTCACATGTGTGTAGGAGTATACTTGCACGTGCATGTGTATGCATAGGATTGTCATCAGGTGGTTTCCTTGATCACTCTCCATCTTGTTCCCTTCTGAATTATTAAGGTGCTCGTGCAGACAGCTTTTACAGTTACTCCTTAAGAGACACTTTAATGTTGAGCTTTTGCTATGTAGCCAAGGCTGGACTAGAACTTGCAATAGATCCTCATCTGACTTTGAACTGTCCATCTTCCTGCACCTGCTTCACAAGTGCTTGGGATCAGCAGTATAGACTACAGTGTCAAGCTTCAGCTTATTATTTTTTAAGGTGGGCTAATGTCAACTGGAAACAAATGCCCTCATGGGGCCATGTGTTGAAGAGTGGGCATGGTCCAAGACACTGACTTGGATGAATGCAAATTCCAGAGGCTAGCTCATTCTGCTCATGCTTTTCTTAAATTATTGCTCTGGCTAGGGGCCTGGGTACAGCGCTGCAGAGTCACACAGTGCTTGGGTGGTCTGCCATTAGCCCTATTGTCCCATTAACCATAATAGTCTTAGTGCACAATCTTAATTAAGAGTGTTAGCTTTCCAGGTTGCTACTATAACATAAAAGTTAAACATCCATGATAGTCTATGTTGCTACAAATGAATTTATCATTTCAGTTGTTCTTATGAGGAAAACCCCATAGCACGCAGATGACATCAAAGTTGAGTTCTACTGAGTATTATACAAAGACACAGGAAATGGTGGCTTTTCCAGTTGACTTACTGAGGCACAAATGATGCAAAGCCGGACTGGACAACAAGCTAGGGAAATTAAAATTTAATGTGACTCAGAAACGCAGGTGCAAAGTATCTAGATTCATGAATTGGTCACAAAAAAATTGAAAGTTTTACTTTCATGAGCTCTAACTTGTTTTAACATTTTGATATCAATGCTAAAACAAAATCACAATATCACATTAAAACAATGATTTGATTTATCTCAACAGGCACACAGCAAAAATCAAGTCTATTTATATTCATAAAGAAAACCTTTTGGCAAGCTAGTAAAAGAAACAATTTTCTTAATAAGATTAAGAACAACTATAAAAAACACAGAGGGAAAAGCTTATGACTTTGGTCTGAACAATTAATATTTTGGAAATGACCTTAAAAGTCAAGGCAAAAAAACCCAGAATGGATAGATGGGAGTACAGCAAACCAAAAAGCTTCTATACAACAAAGAAACAATCGACAGAGCAGAAAGAAAATCCATCCATCTAATAATACTATTAATTCTTCCGTTACTAATTATTAATGTGACAGTCAAAGTGTCAACTTAGCAATTGAGACTGGGCCTTTTGGACACAGAGGGATAAAGTTTGCCCTTCATGTCTGTGTAATTGACCTCCGGAATACCTGTAAACAAGAATCAGTTATTTTAATCCCTTTGGTATGTAGCTTAGAACCAGAACTTAATTACCAAATTTTTTAGATTGCTTCATTTGAAAATTAAGTTTTCAAATCAGTGCTTCCACCTGTATGCTATGCCTTTAGTTTATATATTCTGCTGGTCTCAGCTTAAGTATTTTCAAATATTTTCTACTGTGAATTCAAAGTGAAATTAGCTGTTAACAATTACAGCAGTCATTGAAATTTGTAGTCACATTGTATTGGCACTCAAATAGTTAACGGTATAATAAAATATAAGAGCTGCTGCTTTAGGGACATACAACTAAGTTACAATTAATATGATGTGATGTCAAGTGAGGTTCATTCCCAATACAAAATAGGGCCATCATTCTATTACATATTACAGAGTCTTGGAAGCGATAAGAGGCTCGTCCAGAGTTCTTTCTTTCTCTGTCCGCCCCCCCACAGTCTCTGGCTCTCTGTTTCTTTGTTAATGTCTAATATGCTGGTTTTCTATCTCAGTCACAATTCATTACCAAACAGTAACCAATAAAACCTGATACTATTTGTAGTCAATTATAAGAAAAAGAATTATTTAGTTAAGGCAAGCCTCAGAAAGTAAACCTTCAAGAGATTATCTAGTTGATGTAGGAAAGTCAGTCCATGAGAGATGAATATGCATAAAGTACATAGTTGGAATCACATGTGTCTCCCACACTTGGCTAGGCATAGGGCGTAAAAAGTCAAAGGTTAATTCCAGACTTCAAGTCAAGCAATTTCAAGCATAGTAATGTCATTCAACAGAACACAGCAGGAGATCACTAAGTAACTAAATGATCTCATTGCAGCACATACGGAATCTTGAATATCTACAAAGTAGGGGGAAATGGTCATCTGTTTTGTGTGAGTTGGCAGACAAAAAGAGAAACTAGGGGCTGGAGAAGTGGCTCAGGGGTTAAGCCTCTGCCTTGCAGGCGGAAGGTCCTGAGTTCGGATCCTAGACCCCATGTATAGACGCCGGGCGGAAGCAGGGGCGGCCTGCGTTTCTGGTCCTGGTGGGCGGAGCCTGTGAATCCTGGGGCAGAGTAAACAAGGAGGTGGAGGCGTCCATGGTGGTTCCTGAATTCGCCTGTGGTTCTACACACACACACACATACACATACATACATGCACACACGCACAATTGAATAAATAATAATAATAATAAGAGAAACTAGAAGACAATAGGATTATGATCACACTACCTTCAGAGTTTATCACACCGAACAAAAAAAGGAGAACGTGTATGCTAAGTTCTGAGTTCAAGATTGACAGTCAGGGATTTATTTCAAAAACTTTTTCTACAACTATATCCTAAATTAGCCATAAGAAAGTGAATTTGCACTGTGCTGTACCTTATTCAAACACTTGACAAGCATGAACTCGTATCATCTCCAGACCAACCCATTTTGTTTCCCCCCAAATTTCAGAGAGTTAGAGACTTAGCCTCTTGCTCACATTTCTATCCTGAGCATGTCTCTAACATAATAGTTAACACAGTGGGCAGCACAGTCCTCCAATCAATACAAATTATGTGACCTCCCAATTAATCCAAGTTATATGACCTCTAATCAGTACAATTTCTGTGATGAAGAACTCCTCATGAAAACTCTGAATACTATGGGTTATCCATTATACAAGTGAAAAAAAAAGAAAACTTAGAAGGATTAACTTTGGGACTGGGGCTCTGGCTTAGTGGGTAAAGGGATGCTGTTCAAGTGTAAGTCTTGAGTTCAGATCCCTCACACACACAGAGCAGTGCACATCTGTCACCTTAGCACTGGGGTGACGGAGAGAGTGGACACACTCAGATCCTTGGGGGCTCTCTGGGGAGCCAAACAGAATAGAAAGTTCTAGGTTCAGTAAGAGAGACTGTCTAAAAAAAATAATAAGATGGAGAGATCAAGGAAGATGACTGAGGTTGGTCTCTGGCATAAATACACACGAGAGAGAGAAAGAGGAGCAGGGAGTGTAAATTACTTTCCATTATTAAATGATATTGGATAATCAATAATTGCCATTGTTTAAATGAAAGCAGATATTTCCGGGTTATACGATGTCAGCATTCTGTCTTCTGTTGTTTCCAGTCTTAATTGAGATGAAAGAGAAAAGTCATGTGATTGATTTATCCTGGTAGTCGCTATTTCTCACTTCTTTTTTTTTTTTTTCTTAACCATACAGCAGCCCTGAGGTAAGGAAGACTGTAAGGCAGCGCTGTAGTTGTTCCACCTCTGCTTTAACATACGGTGTGGGCTACAAGTCACTGCGATGTTGTGCAGTTGTGTTTTATTGCTCCCTATGGACTATAGAACTGTCCTATGAACTGTAGAAGAAAAGCCGATTTGGGATCCATGTGGTTTTGTTTATTCTTCCCACTTTTCAAAGCTTTTTTGTACTTAGAAGAAAGATGAAAACTTTTAAAATTTAGAAATAAAGTTCCCAACACCTTTCAAGCATATGATATCACACTCCGAAGATCTTCGTGTGGTTAGAGTCGCCTTGAGAGAATCCTTAATAAGAGTGATTAAATGTGTGGATTGGCTATTTATCAACACCCCAGGCACTTCATTTGCAGGTTCACACTTTGAAGCTGCAGTTTTGTGGCTCTTGGTCCGAAGAGACAAATCAAAGCAGAACTCCTCTTTCCTTTGCCAAACTTTGGGAGTAAACAGGGACCAGAGGGTGTCATTAACAACTCTGCTGCTTGGTGCCTGGTCATTACTGAAAGCAAGCCACTGGGGGAGTTATTGCCCTTAATGGAGATAGGAAAACATTTATCACTGAACTTTAGTTGAGGAACCAAATGCTTGAGGGAATTATTAAACTATTAAGCAAAGTTCAAGTGTAAAATTGAGGACGAAAACTTTGGCTGATGCAAAAAAAGTTAATCAGTGACTGTCTCTCTCCATCTGCTTTATTCTAAGTAAACATGTTCACCCAGCTCCAGTCATGTTTTTGTAAAACGCAAGTCACCTGTGTAGTGAACTATGTAGAAGATCTCAGAACTATGTAGAAATCTCAGAAAAAGCATTCAGTGGACATCACATCTTTGTCCCTGGCATAAGAAAACTCTATAAGACCCTAGATAAGAATAGATCTCAACACCCACACAAGAGGCAGTCTAGTGCACTGGAAGAGTGGTGAAATAAACAGCTAGTGGTGAAATCAGTCAACCAGAATGTAGAGTACCAGCGACTCTGAAACGTACTTCTCTCCCTGACTTGAGCAGGTACTGCCAGGAGCCTCCTGTCCACATGTCTCTCAACTTCATTCACAAGCATGTTGCAGATTTCATTCTTCCTCTGACTTTCCACAGGACTATATACACTGATCTCTCCCGCCCTCCTTTCTCTCATTTTGTTTGGGTAGACTGCAAATCCACATTTGGCTATTGATTCTGTAAGAGATTACTGTCTCCTTATCTCAAGATTCAAATATGACAGAAAGGCTTGTGGAAATTTTTAGCTTGAGTCATGCAATTCATCCACCCAGTTAGAGGGAAAGTCAGGAGGCCAGTCTTTTCATGACACTTAAAACAGACTAGCCAGCTGCAGTGGAAAATCTCCTGGGAGTTAAGTGGATCACAGCTGGAAAATGGACTGTGGACACCTAAAGAACAAAGATACCTTCCACATGAAACAACAAAGACTAGAAATATGGACCATCAAAACAAGCCTGTCTTCTTGTTTGGCCGAAAGGTCCAACTCTCTCTTCTTAGGAGAATTCTAGCCTAGTCCTTCGACAAGGAAGAACTTCTAGAACTTCAGTACCAAGAACAAAATGCAGAGTTTCTCAACTCATGAACTTGTGTGAAAAGAAAGAAATGAGGAATTGATATTAATACTTGTAAATAGATGTAAAATCAAGATGACGTGTCATCATTATCATCGGTGTTGCTCTAGAAATTCTGATTAATGAAGTACATCAAGAAATGTATGTATAAAAAGTCATAATTATTGAAAAAGTTAAATCTTAGCATTTGGAATAATGTGATTGTCTGCTATGAAAACTCCCTGAAAAATCAGTTGAAAAGTTGTTGTAAACCTTATGCCAGAAATGTTATATTAAGGGATAATTTTTAAAGCTACCCTTGATTTATTTATCAATGCTTTAAACTCCAGTCATACATCATACTTCTACACAACTAAGCATAAAGGCAGAGTGTTCTTGCTGGAGACTCCCATGTCATTAAATAAGTACAATATTTTTCAAATGATTTATTCAATATGAAGTGGAGAGATAGCTCAGTAGATAAGACACTTGCCCCAAAAGTGTGAGAAGCAGAGTTTGAATCTCTGAGAGCACATCAAAACTGGGCATTTGTGGTGGGTGACAGCTTGTAATCTGGTATTACAGGCCTAAGGAGAAAGAATCCCTAGGACTAGCTGTCTAGCTATAAATTCCTATTTATATGCAAATTATTAATAGTAACAATGTAAACTGTTAGCTGATTTTGCAAGGAAGTATAGTTCTTTATTGTTTTGGGGGGATTCATTTCAGGTCCCCACAGATACAAAAATTCATGAATGTAAAGTCTCTTACACAGTATTTTCATATAACTGAAAATCATCCCATATCTCTAGATGACCTGCAATACCCCATATGACGTGTTATGTAAATAGCAGCTGTACTAAATTGTTTCAAAATAATTACAAGAAGAAAGGCCTGTATGTGCTCTTTTTATTTTTTAATCTCAGACTAATACACAGCTGCAGAACCTATAGCTATGAAGGGTCATCTGCACATACAAGACTTAGTCATATATAGGAACATGATGAGATTATCCTACTTTGCATCCCTAAATGCAGCCTGTGACTTCAACCACCTGCCTGGCTAGAGTACCAACTCATAATGACTTATTGAAAGACTGAAGTTCAGGGAAATTTGCGGAAGAGGGGGTGGTAAGATTGTAAGAGCACAAGGATGGGAGGAGTAATGATATGCAAGACACTACACACAAGTTAGGGCCAAAGCAATCATAATAGGACTTTGCATGACCTGCACTATGTCCAACACATTATTGACCCCACAAAGTCTAGCATGGACTAAAGGCACTAGGATCCTTGGAGGCTAGGGACTGACAGTCACAGTAGTGTTCCTAAGCTTAAGGGCAACACAGGAAAGGGTTCTGGGAAATGCCCCTGGGTCCTTGCACCTCATGGGAGAGGAGAACCCAGAGGAGAGTTTGGCATCCTCTGGGGATTGGGGGGGGAGGCACTGGGGGATGGGGAGGGAGGGGGAGGAAAAGGGGGAACAGGGGGGTGGGGGGGGGGAGGTGGAAGGAGAGAGAGGGACCGGTGTACCTGTTACGTTTGTATGAGCAGAAATTTAAAAAAAAAGAATTGTTTAGAATCAAAATAAATATTTTTTATCATTCTCTTTAATGTCAAAAAAAAAAGGAGAAATTCTTTGAAATATAGATCCTTAATCTTGGATTTACTGTTGTGGTCCCAGGCACTGCAGAGACCTTGGGGGCAGGGGTAAGGAGGCGTGGAGACAATGACACAGACTCTGGAGTCAGGCAAGTGGCAAAGCGGCTCGTTTATTGAGAATATTGGGCTTGCTATATACCTCCCCACATCCAACATCCCGTAAGTTCCAGTGAGAGCTTTTGCTGCGTTGTCCTGTCCAGGTTGGTCCTCTCAGTCAGGTGGTTTGACAACAAGCACTAGCTGAGGGGAGAGGTTCTAGTTTGAGGAAGTTGCATTTTCACATGTGGGCCCATTTCAGACAATACAGGCCAGACGGGTGGTCGTGTTCCTCCTACAGTTACAAAAGTTTAATGTGTATAGCAACAACAATAAATATAACACCTATTATGTTCAAATAGGAGATAATTGCAAGCATTATAGTCTGACTCACCTATATATTTGACTCAAATAACTGATAAAAATGTCCATGTAATTGGTGTATGTGGTTGAGTCCATTATTCATAGATGTAGTCAAGACTATTTAAAAAAAATACTAAATGCAATTATTTTATAAATTGCATTTAAAGTAATTTACACTAGATGAATCTTTCTGGAAAATTTTGCCAAATAGAATCATTTTCAGAGCTCTTCTGAACCAGGGATAGAAAAATGCATAAACCATTGGGTTGAAAGCAGAGTTCAGGTACCCAAACCAATTCAATGCATCATTCAACATGGGTGGAATGGTGTAGTCCAGGAAAGGATCCAGGATGGTGCAGACAAAGAAAGGACCCCAACATATGAGGAACACTCCCATTATAATCCCTAAGGTCTTCTCAGCTTTCCTTTCGTTGCTGTGTGATATTCTGCTTTTCTCTTCCTGCCTTATCTGAAGCTTCTGGTTTGTGCCATTAATGGATCGTGCCTGTCCTGCAGCTACGAAATATATCCTGTAATAGAAAAATACCATAATAGATGCAGGTATATAGAAAGAAGTCATGAAGGCCAATACCCCAGATACTTTGCTGAAGAAGACAGAACAGCCTCCTAGGCAGTGAACATGTGTAATGTACAGCTCTTCTGCTCCTTTTAAGTTCAACTCCAGGAAAATCATCCCAAAGGCAAAAACAGCAGGAACACTCCAGCTGATGAAGATCATGGCAACAGTGGTCAAGATGTTGATCTTGGCTTTGTACCGCAGTGGGTCACACACAGCGTAGTAGCGGTCAATGGAAATGAAAGACAAGTGGAAAATGGATGCAGACACTCTTCTCTCATCCCTGTAACAAGTGAGTTTGCAACCCTTGCCCTATGGCTCACCTGGATAGCTGTGTTTACAGGGCCCTTCCCCTCCTGGTCCGTGAATATAGCCCAGCCTATTACAGTCCCCCAAGGTCCAGGAAGTCAGCTCCGAGAACAATAACTTTGGGGGTGGTAGTGGAGCAGTCCACTTCCTTTGTCCAATGAGGCCCAAGGTCACACTACCATTTTTTGGCAAAAGCTTTACCCAGTTAATTCATTGAGCTTCCTAACAACTAGGAAAGTGCCTCCCCCAATTCTTGTCACAAGAATGATAATTAAAAATACTAACAACATCCTGCGTAAGCTTAAACCCCCACAGAGTTCTTTTTACAAGCATTTCTTCATTATGGCAACTCCGTGTAGCAAATGTTTTGCTCCTACTCTACAGATGGGAAAGCTGAGGCCTAGAAAAGGGTCTTAACAACCTTAAGACTGAAAGTTAACAAATTAGAGTATTTTGGGGCTGGAGAGATGGCTCAGGAATTAAGCCTCTGCCTCAAAAACAAAAGGTCATGAGTTTGTATTCCAGATCACACATAAAAACGCCAGGCAGAAATGGCAGTGACCTGTATTTCTGATCCTGGAAGGTGGAACCTGGAAACTTCAGAGCAAAAGCAAAAAGGAGGCAGCACAATCCAGGGTAATTCTCAAAGTCACCCTTGGACCTCCACAGACACACACACACACACACACACACACACAGACACACAGACACACATGCAAAAAAAAAAAAAAAGACACTATGTTAAGGGGTTTAGCATCATAATACTTGCTATGCAGTAGGTGTTCAATAATAGCCTGAATAAAAGAAATAAAAGAAAGAGGAAGTCCAAATAGTTCATATATCTGTAATCTCAGCACTCAAGAGCCTGAGGCAGGAAGATATCAAATTTGAAGCTAGTCCAAGACTATGAAAAAGATCCTGTCTTTAAAAAAGGGGTTCAGTGAGATGGATCCAGGATACAATGCTTGCGTAGGAGCCTGAGTTTGAACCCTAGAACCCGCGCAAAGATAGCTGGCTAGAACTGACTTATCTCTGGCCTTCACGGGTACACTGTGCTCATGGACATACACACACTTGAATGATGAATGAATGAATGAATGAATGAATAAAATATATAATAATTTTCGTTAGAAAGGGGGGAGGGAGGACTGGAGAGATGGCTCAGGGGTTAAGACTCTGCCTCACAAGCAGAAGGACCTGAATATGTACCACGGATCCCATGTAAAAACACCAGGCAGAAATGGCATCAACATGTACTTCCAACTCTGGAAAGCAGAGCCTGAGAAATCCCAGAGTGAAGCAAAAAGAAATCCCAGGATGATTCCCTAAAGTCACCCTTTGACCTCCATAGGCGCACACACAAGTAATGTTTTTAAAGTGCTAGGGGATGTACCTCTGCAATACAGGAGCCCTCACTAGCATGCGCAAGGCTCTTGGTTCCATCCCAGCATTGTAAACAAAATAACAAGAAGAGAAAAAAAGAGAGAGCAGAGAGAAACAGAGAGAGAGAGAAAGAAAGAAAAACAAAAAAAAAAAAAAAAAAAAAAAAAAAAAAAAAAAAAAGAAAAAGAAAAAGAAAGAAAAGAAAGAAGAAAAGAAAGAAGAGAGGAAGAGGGAGGGAGGGGGAGGGAGGGAGGGAGGGAGGGAGGGAAAGGGAGAGAGAGAAAGAGAGAAAGAGGCATCAACAGTTGCGGTCAGTCCAGCTCTCCAAGCAGGCACCTGCCAGACTCCCCGGTTCCAAGGTTTAACAGCCCTCATGAGACAGGAATGTCTTATCATCAATGAATTACTTCCCTGTACTGAGGAAGGAGGAGATCAAGCTGTCCTCCCCTGCCCGAGAGTCAAAGCAGGGGAAGGAGAGTAGTAGGCGGACCCATGCGGGAAAGAAAGAAGAGCTGAGAGCAGCAGTCAGAATGGTGAGGAACCAGCCTGTCGTGTACATGCTGAGTGCTGGCACTTGACCCACCCCATACTAGTGAGCCAGCTGGATGTTAGGATTCACCTTACCAGCAGGGAGGCTAACGCCACGAACCGTTAAATGCTTACGTAGTTAGAGGACAGCACAACCAGAACTCACTTCCAACCCAAAGCCAGGAGACTGGATGCAACACACTTCGAAAGTGGAAGTCAGACTTCGAGCAAGGCAGAGCGAGGCTCAGGGCCTGCTCTTCACTCAGTGTCAGGCTCAGGCTAAGCACACATTCAGTCTCTTTGGACAGTTTTCATAATCATCATTCATAGTCTGATAAACCTCACCTCTTTCTAGCACAAGGCTTCTCTTGAGCACCAGCACCACTCTTTAACTACCTCCTGGGTTTCTTTCTTTCTCTTTCTCTTTCTTTTTTTTAATTTTTTATTATTTATTCAATTTGGTGCGTGTGTGTGTGTGTGTGTGTGTGTGTGTGTGTGTGTGTGCACGTGTATGCCTGTGTATGCCTGTGTGCTGTGTGTAGAACCACGGACGAATTTGGGAACCACCATGGACCACCTCCACCTCCTCCTTGTTTACTCTGCCCGGGATTCACAGGCTCCACCCTACCAGGACCAGAAACTCAGGCCGCCCCCCACTTCCGCCCGGCGTCTATACGTGGAGTCTAGGATCCAAACTCAGGACCTTCCACCTGCAAGGCAGAGGCTTAACTCCAGCACCTCTCCAGCCCCTCTTTCTCTTTCTTTTCTCTCTCTTCCTTTTAACGTGTGTGTGTGTGTGTGTGTGTTGTTAGAGAGTACTATGTATGCCTGTGGAGGCCCAAGGGTGACTTCGGGAACCACCCTGGGTTGCACTAACTCCACTTTGCTTTGTTCTACACTTTCCAGGACTTTTATCTTCCAGGACTGGAAGTACAGGCCGCCGCTATTTCCACTGGGCATTTTTACATGGGACCTGGGATCTGAACTCAGGACCTGCTTGCAAGGCAGGGAAGAGGCTTAACCCCTGAGCCATCTCTCCAGCCCCTCTGGATTTCTCTAGTAGCACCTCATCCGTATCCAACTCACCTCTAACCTTGTTCTAGGCCGGTGCTCTAGAACAGTCCCTCATGGCTCACTCTCCATCTGGGGCTAGCAAAGGCCCCTTGATCTACCTATGGCTCTTCAAACATATGCTTTCTTCTCCATATCTGGATCCAGCACCACCCTCTCTCTGCCCTCATCCTTACAGCAGCCTCTTCACTGGCTCCTCTCCCTTCAGCCATCCCTGTCTCGTTTAGGATCCACAGTTGCATTCTAAAATCTAAATCTGACTTTATTCCCCCGGGGATACTCTTTAATGCCTCCCAGTTGCCCTCAGATTAATTCTCAAGACGTGATACACTCTCTCCCTCTCCATCTTTTTGTTTTTCTCTGTCTTTGACAGACAGGGTCACTATGTAGCCGAAGGCTGGTCTAGAACTTCTATATAGTACAGGATGGCCTCAAGCCGTCAATCTTCCCACCTCATCAGCCTCCTGAGTGCTGAGATTACAGGTATGAACCACCGCACCCAGATCTTCCCTTAATTTATCGTTTCTTTGTTTGGCTGGTTGATTTTTAAAAATTTTTTTTCTTATTTATTATTCATTCAATTGTGCGTGTTTGCGTGTGTGAGCGTGTGAGCGTGTGTGTGTAGAACCACGGACAAATTCGGGAACCACCATGGACGCCTCCACCTCCTTCTGCCCCGGGATTCACAGGCTCCGCCTACCAGGACCAGAAACGCAGGCCGTCCCCGCTTCCGCCTGGTGTCTATACGTGGGGTCTAGGATCCGAACTCAGGACCTTCTGCCTGGAAGGCAGAGGCTTAACCCCTGAGCCACCTCTCCATCCCCTGGCTGGTTGATTTTGAGAAAGATTCTTGCCAAGAACTCACTAAGTAGATCAGACCAAACTCACATTGTTTCAATATTCTATTCACAGCCTCCAAGTGCTGGAATTACAAGTGCATACCACCATGCCTAACTTTTTTTTTTATTATTCAATTGTGCGTGTATGCGTGTGTGCGTGTGTGCGTGTGTGTGCGTGTGTTGGTGGTGTGTGTGTGTGTGTGTGTGTGTGTGTGTGTGTGTGTGTGTGTGTAGAACCACGGACGAATTCGGGAACCACCATGGACCACCTCCTCCTTGTTTACTTTGCCCTGGGATTCACAGGCTCCGCCCTACCAGGACCAGAAATGCAGGCCGCCGCCACTTCCGCCTGGCGTCTATACGTGGGGTCTAGGATCCGAACTCAGGACCTTCTGCCTGCTAGGCAGAGGCTTAACCCTTGAACCACCTCTCCAGCCCCCCATGCCTAACTCTTTAGTCTCTTTACTCTTTTGTTTTCTTTTTCCCCTGAGCCCACCCCATACCTCAGACCATGATTTCTATCCTGATATAACATGAACACTTTCTGTCCCTAAAAAACTTGATAAGAGAAACCTGTCTCCTTTGCTTTCTGTTGTTTCTTTCCCAGGCTCCCAACTCAGAGGCAAGGAAAGGAATGATATGATCCAAGGGTCAGTGTGGGAAGAGGTTCCTGGCTGCCACTGCTGTATCCCACCCACCCACTCAGTGCCCACTCACCATCATGATATAGGTGCTCATGAACTCAGCCAGGAACTCCCGCACCATCTCCCTCTGCAGCACTGCAGTCATCTTTAGGACCACCATGGAATTCTGGCCAGGCCTGAAGCAACAGTCGGAACCCAGAGACGAAAAAAGATGTGAGTCCTCCTGTCCATTGGCCCTTTGACTCATGGGCGAAGTTAATAGATAATCCAGTAGCCTCTTCCCATGTACCTTCTCCTGCCCAGGGCAGAGAGGACAGCTGGGACTGGAGACACCTGGGAGGTCGGAGGGACATGGAGAGGAAAGATGGCCAGGCCCCTTCTTCCTTCAAACCTGTACTGGACAGGTGAGAAGGGAGCACCACTGTGGCCACTCTGCAAAAGGTGCGTGTGGGAAAGCTGAAGGTGCAGCCTGCAGTGACGAGGAGGGAGATGGAGAGCAGGCTAGAAAGTGGAGTTCAGTTGTGTCTGTCTGTCTGTCTGTCTGTCTGTCTGTCTGTCTGTCTGTCTGCAGGAATCAGAGCTTGGGGTCATAGGCCAGGGCTCGAGAACAGTGAGACAATTCTTCCACGGATGAAGGGTGTGAGCAGAATACACTAGACTTTGCAGTGTCAGCATAGAGAGGTTTATGAGCGAGTGAATGAACCAGAGGAGGGAGACTTCTCAGTTTATCCCAGCGCCTAGCACAGTGGCCAGGTCTATAGAAGATGTTCAATACATATTGGTTGATTGAATGAGAATTGGGAAATCTATTTCAGGCTCTTAATTAGATCCCATCTTCCTGTAAGCATCTGCCACTTGATAAGTATTTGCTCAATAAGTATTTGAGTAGATGGACAGATAGATGAAAAGATAAGTTTTGGGCAGCAATGTCTATGTTGGGGAAGGTACAGGACTGGTACTTGGGGGGAAGGCGTGGAGGTTGCTTAACCCTGCCCTGCTTTCTCTAGTAGTCTGCTTTTCCGTCCGTTCCTTGCTCCCTCTTCCTTCATGATAATGTCTGCAGTGACCACGTGTCATATGTTTCCCACTATAATGGACTGTATCTCCCCTCTGGAACCGTAAAGCCAAGGGAATCTCCTTTTCTGCCTTTAAGTTGCTTGAGTCTGAGTGTTGTCTCACAACAGCACAGAGTCACCGTAACACTACACAACCCCAGCAGGTCTCAGGAAGTGTAGGGAGACCGGACTGGAGACAGCATGTCATCCGACAGAGGGCAAGCCGCACATTCTCTCCGTGCTAGAGGACACCCATAGGCCTTCTTGTTGTCACGGAGACCAGAGCAACGAAAGAAATGCACTAAGAAATGCGTCTATGTGAGGAAGCTGTGAGTCCTATGGGAAATGTAAGGCAGGACAAGGGGAACCCGCAGTGCAGGAGCTGGGGTGAGGTGAGCCTGTTGAGGAGGAACAGTCACAGAGACTGCGGTACCTGCAGAGAGCACAGGAAGCGAGGCTTGGACAAAGGGTAGAGTGACCAGTGCAAGCACTTTGGCTCTTGTTTCACCCCAAAGAGAGGAGAGCAGTGCCCGGGAGTGGAGAGGAGGTGGGTTCAGTTCAGCTGAGGCAGTCAAGACTCCTCACCAATCCGAGACGCTCATCCAGGTCTTCAGAACTTCCCCTTACCCCAGAGCCCAGTTTGACTGTGGTATAGACGCATGAAGAAAAGTGGGAGAGGCACTTGTTCTGGGGCCTCACGAGCTGCTGGATGAGTGGGACAGAAGGGGCCTAGGAGAGCAGCCGCCTTAGGGACAGGCTGGGGGCAGGACACGAAAGTCGTTGAGATGTGCTGGGTGGAGGGCAGGGGCTGGAGTGGGATGCTGGCGGGGTGCTTACCGACTGTTCCTGCCCGTATTTTGAGCCATGTTTTGTTTTCCAAATTTCAGATGTTGTGGAGTCAGAGAGGATCCTAGGACTGAAGAACACACAGAACTTGGCCCCACTTTCTCATCAGACTTCAGTCCCCCAGGAGAAAGAACACCAGGCAATGCTTACCCATGACATGCCCTCAACCCAGCCAAGCCAGAGGGAGGGAGGGATGGTGGTTGCGGCTCAAGCCAATGGGGAGAAGCTCTGGAGTCCCACCCCCTCTGTCCATGCTAGCCGCCAGGACCCCTGAAAGCCCACATCCATAAGTCATCCTGATCTTTCCAGCTCTGCCGCCCCACCCAGCTTTGGCCAATGTCTACTTTCCCAGTTTCCTAAAAATTCCCTTGTATGCCATCTTCCTCTGGCACTGCCAACCTGAAAGTAACTCTAGAGTTGCCCTCATCTTGGATGCCTATGGCCCCTACCCACTTCCTCTAGCTGCCACCCCAAAATCTGAAGGCAGAAATGCTCTAGCCAAGCCCATCTCCTGAGGGAGCACTTTCTCTGACCTACCCCTGTCTAGGAGACTTGATCTTGGCACCATGCTGTGCCAATAGCCCTACCCAATATATCCTCCCAATCTCAACTCTACCCAGCAGCTCTGGTCTGGTCTCAGTCAATTTTCAGCCAAGGAAACTAAGGTCCCCAGAGAGGGTGAAATGTGCTGGCGCCGCAGAGCCCACACGAGGTTGAACAGGGGCGGGAAGTCGAACTGCAGCTCTCAGTCGTTTCTTCTTTTCCAATAATCCCATGGTACTTCCTCCCTATGTGGTGTCCAACCAGTGGCCGTGCTGGACTTGCCACTCTGAGGCGGCAGCCCTATCCCCATTTGCCTGCAGACTTACTCACTCCGCCGAAGTGTTCTGTACCTCCTCAGCTAACACAGATCTTGACCTCGTTCCTCCATCACCCTGGTGGGCTCAGGCTGTGACTTGACCCAGCTATCTCTTGGTCTTCAATCTAGAGCCCGCCTCTTATCCCTTCCCAGGGTAGCCCTGTGTATTCTTCCTGCTGCTCCAGGGGAGAGGTCAGTAGGGCAGGGGTTTGACCCGTGCCACTAAAGACAAGTTCATATGCACTGCCCAAAATAGTATTCTTGCTGTTGCCAGTAGCGTCATAGAGACTGAATTCTGAGGCAGCCTTTGTGAGGTCAGAAGCAAAGATGCAAGTATGTGCTCTGGGCATTCCAGTCCCAGAGGAAAGGCCAGTCCTGCAAGCCAAGCGTTTAGCTTACCTCAGGGATCAGAGCCAGAGGCAGCCTAGGGAAGGATACAGAGATTCCTGAGTCCCTAGCTATGGAGAGAGCTATGCACAATGGGACTGCAGGCAGAAATCTCTGGAGATCAACAGCCAGATGAAGGGGTAGGGGAGGTAACTCTGAGTCAGTCCCCTGGGAGTCCACAATCTGAAGTGGGGTAAAGGGGGAACCAGGCCGTGTCCTTGGCAGTCTTCAGTTTGAAAAGGGAGGAGAAAACCAAGACCTGGTCCTCTGGAATTCCTGTCCTCAAAAAGCTGGCTTCTTTGGAACAGGCAAGCAAGGTCTCTTGGAGGAAGCCCATGTGGGTCCAATGTGGGTCCACGGCTATGGGAACTCAGGGACAAGGATGCGTCAGGAGGGAACCTGAGGGTCAGCTGCAGGCCAAGGGGTCTTTTGGAATCAGGGCCTGGCTGGGCTTGGGAGAGCAAAGCAGGTCTGAGCAGATGTTGCAGTGCTGAGACCTGAGTGCATTGCTGTGGGTCTGCAGATGGGCAGGACGCCTTGCCTGTGGAGTGGTAGGCAGCAGGCAGAGAGTCCAGGGAGCTCCTGACTTAGCGGGAGAAAGTATAGGTTGGGGTTGCCAAAAACTCCCACCTGGGAATAAAACCACCCTCTAGAGACTGTGGGGCACAGTGGCACATATCTGTCATCTCAGCACTCACAAGACAGAGGCAGGAGGGATGAATGTACGTTTCAGGTTCCTCTGGTCTACATAGTAAGTGCCAGACCAACCAGGGCTATGCACACCAAGGAGCAGCCTTAAGACACTAAAAAAGCCAGGCATGGTAATATATACTTAGAACCTCAGCACTTGGGAGGTAGAATCAGAAGAATCAACATCCTTCCCAGCTACACAGGCAAGTTTGAAGCTAGTCTGGGTTTCATGAGAACCTGTCTTCTTAAAACAAACAAACAAACAAATATATAAATAAGAAGGAAAGAGATAGAAAGAGAAAGGAAGAAAGAAAAGAAAAGAGAAGGAAAAGAAAAGGAAAAGAGAAGAGAAAGAAAAAAAAAAAAAGAAGAGAAGAGAAGAGAATGAGAAGAGAAGAGAAGAGAAGAGAAGAGAGAAGAGAAGAGAAGAGAAGAGAAGAGAAGAGAAAGAAGAGAAGAGAAGAGAGAGAGACGAAGAGAAGAAGAGAGAAGAGAAGAGAAGAAGAGAAGAGAAGAAAGAAAAGAGAAAAGAAACACCTTGTCCTCTAGATGGTGCAAAAGATCAGGCCAGGTCTTGAAACCTTCCTGTCCTGTCCCAGCGCCAAGCGCCTAACGACTCTGGGAGCAGCTCAGCTAGAGGCAAGCAGGCTGCAGCTCCAGGACTTTCTAGTCAGAAGCCCTCCTTCAAGAGCTCATTTTGTTACCTGTTTTAAAACCAGATCCTTGCATCTCAGATTTGATGAATGAAGTCAGGACACGATTTAATGCTTTAGTAAGATTTACTTAGAAGCGAAGAAAATGAGGGACACTGATTGCTCAGGAGAATCAGGGAACGTGAGACCAAGTCTCTGGCTGCTCAGAGAGGCAAAGGGAAGCAAAATTATTCCGACTCACTCTGAAGACTCTGGACTCTTTATGAACTTTTGGGGAATCGAAAATGGGAACTTTCCATTGGTTTCTCTCTGGCCTTTGATTGGTGGTCCCTGGTGGGGACAGGTTTGAAAGTCCCACTGGTGGGCATTGTGGTGGACTCTCAGTGTGTTGCCTACATGCATAATGTAGTATAGGTTCCAGGTCAGCTCTCCTAGTGCATGCACTGTCTTTCATATAGGTTTGTGGCCTTGATTTCCTCTGGTCTCTCTGTCTATATTCTCACTGACTGTAGAAATCTGCCTGCAGATACTGATCTCACTGCAGCCCCAGAAGCCAAATGTTTTGTCTCTCTGGCCCCTGCAGATCCTAAGTGAGCTCAATGCTGCATACATTTCTTCTTTCAGGAAGAGAGAGCTGCACTCCTTGGAAATGGTGATAACTGCCTTCATCCCTGGTCTGGGTGTGCTTTGGGTCACAAATGAAGAAAGGTCAAGAGTGAGCTATCAAATCAAGCAGAGTGTTGAGCGAGGCCAGAGCTTGGGCCAGTTAGACTGGGCCAGCATCAGGTTGATAAGTGAGAAAACTGTGATGCATGGGGTCAGATGAAGGAGATCAACCCAGGACTTTGTCTGAGTTGTCACAGCATTCGTGAGGCCAAGGCAGGAAGATCATGAATCTGAGGCTAGCCTAGGCTACATAACAAGTATCAGGCTAGCCAGTCTGGTCTCAAAAAAAAAAAAAAGCACAAACTGCGGATACCTCACACATGTGCTATACTACTGAGCCACATCTCCCAAAAGTCTTTTTTTTATCTTCCACACTTATTTATTTATTGTGTGAGTGCATGCATGCCAAGGCCTAGATCTGGAGGTCAGAAGACAACTTGGGGAAGTCAGTTTTCCCCTTCCACCACATGGGTTCTAGGAATCAAACTTAGCTCATTAGCCTCAGTGGCAAGCTCATTTGCAGGCTGAGCCTTCTCACTGACCCTGAACTCATGTTTCCATCCATCTGGCACCTTTCTCTCTCTGCTCTGCAGTGAAGACAGTCTGATGTCTTGTACTCTGTCTTAGGTCTTAGTCCATCTCTCAGGCCCATTTCCTCACCTACTTACCCAGTTGTAGACCAGTAAAAGGTGTGTGAAGGCAACATTGGAAAAACAATTTGGTGAAGATGATAAGTTGGTTGAAAATGAATTGTAATTTTGGTGTTCTGTAGGACAATCTTTGGAAAATTTTGATATGTTCTTAGGCATTTGGTATGTTTTAAAAATTGCTTGGTATGCTGGAAATATAGCTTAGTAGTAGGATAGTAGAAATCCCCTAGAATGGATATTTGTCTAACATTAGTGAGGCCCTAGAGTCAATCGCCAGCACTATTAAAAAATCTCTATGTCTATCTCTATCTCTATGTATCTGAGCATGGTAATTCACATCTATAATCCCAGCTGTGTAGGTCGCTGTGAAGTTTGGCCAGCCCTGGGCTATCCAGGGAGTTCCCAGGCTATCTTAGACTATAGAGTGAGACTCTGTCTCAATAAGTGAGTAAATAAATAGATCATTTAGTTTTCTAATTCTGTTTTTGTCAGGTATTTGTTATGATTGATTTGCTAATGGGAAATTGTAATGACCTAGAGCCCACTAACTTCTCACTTATCACTGCACTGAAAATCTGACAATGTAAGCTGGTGATTGAGAACATTAATGTTTACCTAATTGAAATTTCTAGTATTTATGAATATATAGCCAAACAAGTTCAAAGACATTATTGTGTTTTGGGCTGGAAAGATTTTAAAAATAGAGAGTAAATTCTTAAATCTCAGATTGTTTTCTTTTACTATTTGATTATCTGAAATACAAATAAATCCAAAGACCTTTTAAAGACCCATTTCCCCTCCATGACAACGACTGTTGATCTGTTGGTAAGTTTCCTTCTAATCCTTTTACAATGTGCACACACACATATATACATACCCTCTAGCCACCCTGTCAACAGTGATATTTACACAAGGTTTTATAGCTTATTTTTTGCTCATCTATGAGATTTTCTTTCCTTGACCATTGGTGCACATTCTCCTACTGGCTGTGTGTGGTCATCCTGCGGTCTATCTGATATAATACCTATAATGTGAAATCCTTTAGGATGGACAATTAGATTGTCTCCATTTGGGAGTGGTTTTGCTTTGCTTCACTTTGCTTTGGTTGCTTTGTTTTATGCAGTACCTGGGGAAAGAACCCAGAGCTTTGCATCTATTAGGCAAGATGCTCTGACACTGACTTATATCTCCACCCGCTTCTCTTTTTGAAGTAGGGAAATTGAGTTCAAAGCAAGGTAGCAATTTTCCCAAGATCATTCAGAATTAGAATGACCAAACCAGAACTCTTTCCCTGCCCCAGTGCTATAAAGCCAGGGGCCCCACTGCAAGAGGACCAGTGACTAGGCAGATGGTGAGATGGGGAAGGGAGGAGGGGATCTGACACTTAGCAGTTGCCAGAACAAATCCAGCCTCAGCCCAGATGCTCATCTTTCTCAAAGGTTTGCATGGGCCTCCAGCACAGAAGTGTGACTGTGAGGGTGAGTTACTAAAGCAGACAGAACCAGGCATAGCCATGTGACCAAAGGAAAGAATGCTGTAGGAGAAAGAAACCAGGAGCAGGATATATATAATTTACATATGTATAATTTACATATATATAAAATTTTGGCCTCAGCCCTGATTTATTTTAAAGCCCGCGTCAAGCTGGGGATGATTGTATGCACCTATGATCCAGAACTCAGGAAGCTGAGATAGGAGGAAGGGCAGCCTGGACTATACAGCAAGCCCCAAGCCATGCAGGGCTCTATAGTGAGACCCTATCTCAAAAGCAAGCAAACAAAGCAGGTCATGTCAACTGCATAGCAAAAGCCAGGCCCAAGGCTACACATTCTACTTCTAGGAGCCAGCAGAGAAGACCTCTGGGAGGAAGACCACTTGTGGACAGACCAGCTGGAGTGATTACACAAAAGATCACACACACACACACACACACACACACACAATTTAGGATTTTGCATGTGTGTGTGAAGAGTTTTCGTCTTTGTATCTATATGTGAGTATCTATGTGAATGGACAGATGTTTGGTTCTTTTGTGTGTGTGTATGTGTGTGTGTGTGTGTTTGTACATACTATATGTGAGTATCTATGTGAATGGACAGGTGTCTGGTTCTTTCTTGTGTGTGTGTGTGCGTGTGTGTGCGTGCGTGTGTGTGTGCGTGTGTGTGCGTGTGTGTGCGTGTGTGTGTGTATTTTTGCTTTTTTGAAATAGGATCCCAAGTAATCTAGGCTAGTCTAGAATTTAATTAACTATGTATATATCTAAGGGTGGCCTGGAACTCCTGATCTTCCTGCTTCTTCCTTTCAAGTGCTAGGATTATAGACACAGACCACCAAAACTGGTTTTTTTTCTTAAATCGAGTCGTCCATGTAACCCAAAGTGGCCTTAGCTGATGCCTTGGCTTCCTGAACACAGGGACTACAGAGATTACAGGTGTTTACAGCCATGCCTGACCAGATCCTGCATCTGGTTTTGCATGTATGGGCAAGCACAGGAGTGCACCCCTCACACACAGACACACACAAGCATGTGCCCATGCTGCTGGGTTAATATTTTCCTTCCTGCGTCAGCACAGTCTCAGTCAGAGGGCAGCTTGCTGCTGGAACGTGCCCTATCTGATCTAGTCAGGGACTATGGCCCTGGAACCAGGGGGCTTGGGGCAGGCAGGGAGCCCATCTCAGCTTCCCCAAGCAAGCCATACTTTCCCCTCCCTCCTCAGCCTGAGGAAAGCAGACCCAGAGGCCCTATTACCCCAACCTGGTGTGACATTCTGCTTCCCCACACCCACTAAGAGCTGCCAGTGGGGAAAGCTCCCTGCAGATGGGCAGGCCAGCTGCTGCCAGAGATAATCCCGTATCTTTGCTACACATAACTGTCCCTTTGGGGACAAACGGTGGGCAGAGACCCCACACACACCCCTCTTGGAAATGCGCTCTCAGTGAGCTCTTGGCAGAAAAGCAACTTTGAACGTCCATGGGAGGCAGGGGAAGGTGGGATGCTAGTGACAGCTTTCCAGGAACACGGCACAGAGGCCTGTATGGGCACAATCTTGGGGCACCCACACCCACAAGCATGAGCCAGGAAGGCTTGGTGGAACACAGGGATCCTCGGATCCTAGGCAGGGCAGGGCTTGTGTTGCTAGAGGGTCCTCTCACACCCACTCTGGTCCCTCAGGTATGGGCCGGGCCAGCTGGGCAGGGCAGGCAGACACTGTCTCCTACTAGCGGGGTGAGTCAAAGCCAGGTGTCTGGCTCCTAGCCCAGCCTCAGGATCCCCCAGTGCATCTCTGGGAGGGAAAGACAGATACCCACTGGGGCTGTTCCCTATAGTGCAGACCCCTAGCCTTCACCTCTGTGGCTCGCTCCATCTCTAGACAGCTGCTCCCACACATAAGGTGACATTCTGATATTCTGAATTTTTAAAAAATGTATGCCAAAGCTTTCACTTTTATTTAATTCAAAAGATTTTATGAGATGTGGACCAATTACAATATGAACAAAAAATCAGAGCTGTGTCTGTTTCACTCAACCAGGAAAACAATCGTTTAAATGCTACAGATAAACTGGTGCTGAGATAGGAGGCCTTGTGTTCCAGCGGTCCACAGTGTGAGCATCCGAAGAGTTTCTCATGGTTCAAAGCACTGTGCTCTGTGGGCCAGGAGGACTAAATAGACCAATCCATTTAGCTGGGTAAATGGAAAACTATAGGCGCCATGTGGAATGTCTTCATCCATGTCAATATCTGTTGTGTGGATATCCTAATCTACTTTTAGTTTGAACAATTCATTTTGTTGTTGGCTGTTTGGGAGGCCAAGAGGACTGGAACACAGCAAGCAGGTTTCCCATCAAGGGCCTTTTTTTTTTTTTTAACTCTGTATATGTGTTGTCAGAGGGCGCTGGTCCCTGGAGACCTAAGGGTGGAGGCCTAAGGGTGATTTCGGGAATCATCCTGAATTGCTTCTACCTCCTCCTGCTTTGCTCTGGGATATCCAGGCTCTGCCCACCAGGTCTGGATGTGCAGGCTGCTGTTGTTTCTGCCTGGCGGTTGTTTTTTACATGGGACCTGGGATCTGGACTCAGGACATTCTGCTTGTGAGGCAGAATCTTAACTCCTGAGCCATCTCTCCAGCGCCTGTTTTTGTTTTTGTGTGTGTGTGTGTGTGTGTGCGAGTGTGTGTGCACACACATGAGTGTGGAGGCAAAATGGATGTTGGATGTTTCCCTCAGTTGCTTTCCACCTGACAATATCTTACTTATTTATGAGAGGGGGGAAGGTGCTCATATATATGGCATGGCACATGGATGGAAGTCAGAGGACATGTTTGCAGGTAGGTGCCTTACCCATTGAGCTATCTTGTTGCCCCCTCCTCACTTTTTGAGGCCGTCTCTCATTGAACCTGAGCTCACCCCAATCCAGTAATATTAGTTGATCAGCAAATCCTAGGGATTCTCTTGTCCCCACCTCCCAGTGCTGGGAATGTAGGAGTGTGTCACCATGCACAGCTTTGTTTGTTTATTTTTTTTTAACTTGGGTGCTATGAATTTGTCAGGTGTCAGCTTGACGATTGAGGGTTCCAGCTCTGGGCACGTTTGTAGATAATTGGTAGTTAAGCCCAGAGAAAACCTACAGGAGAGATTGTCTAGTTGATGGGGAAGGTCCAACCCAAGGTGGGAGGGACTAGGCCCTGGACAGGTGAATAAAATACAGAAAGGTGGTTGAGAAAGTTGACATCCTTCTCTCTACTTGGCCGGACATGCTGGTCTGGCAAGTAAGGATTGCCCCTGTCTCCCAGCCATTATGCAGATATGGTGCGGCCTGTTCTCTCAGTCCTGGTGTTGGTGTGAACTTTCCTGCCACGCTGGACAAATACCTATAACTTAGGAGCTGTAAGCCAAAAGTAAACCTGTTCCCCTAAGTCGCTTCACAGTGATTTTATCAGCAATCATGCATTGAGTTGCTGTAGGATTGAACTCAGTCTCCATCTCCCCATCCCCCTTGTATTTTTTGTTTTGTTTGAAACAGGCAGGGTCTCACGCAGTCCACACTGGCCCCAAACTCAGTACATAGCCAAGACGATATTGAACTCCTGAACCTCCTGTCTCCACCTCCCAATCACAAGAATTATAGAGGTGAACCCACCAAGCCCTGGCTTCTCCTTTCATTTTTATTTTCCTCTCTGTGCTGGGGATCAAACCTGGAGCTTTGCAAATGTTACACGTGAGCTCTACCACTGAGTTAATAGTCTGTGAACTATACACACTGTGTTTTTGTGTGCTTTCTTTTAAAGGTGTTACTCCCCAAATTTATTGGTAGTATTACAGAACAGCAAAGATTCGAAAGGCTCCACATGGTGTTTTGAAATTCATCCCAATTGTAGACCGAGTGACCTGCAGGTTGGAGAGACGCCAAAGTGCAGAAGCTTCTGCGTTTCCTTAGCGTCAGGATCTACCTCAATGATTTCCTGATGCGGGACTGAGACCTCAGGAACAGAATTGTCTCTCCTCTCTCTCCCTCCCTTTTGCAGCTTGATGGAGATTCCTCTCTCGGGACCTCTCTGAATCTGCTTCGTGAGATGTGTGACATAGCCGGCTATGTTGTCGTAAGCTTCTTGCTGGGAATAACGGCCCATCTCTTCACACACACGCTTGTCGATGTGGAAGGCATTGCCCAGGCGCAGAGTACTTCTCGGTGACGACTGGACCACTTTCTTCACAGTTTTGGTCCAAACGCAGCCCACATTGGTGGATTCTGGTAAAAGAGTTTGTTTGTGTGTGTGTGTGTGCGTGTTTGTGTGTGTGTGTGTGTGTGTGTGTGTGTGTGCATGTGCGTGTGTGTGTGTGTGTGTGTGTGTGTGTGTGTGTGTGTGTGTGTGTGTGTCAGAGGACACTGAATGTCCCTGTGGAGGACCGAGGGTGATTTCAAGAATCATCATCCTGGATTGCTTCTACCTCCTTCTTATTTTGCTCTGGGATTTCCCAGGATCTGCTCGCCAGGGCCAAAAGTACAGGCTACCACCATTTCTGCCTGGCATTTTTATGTGGGACCTGGGACCCAATCTCAGGACCGTCTGCTTGCAAGACAGTCTTTTTTTTTTTTCTGCCACATTTTTTTTTTCCTAATCATACAAGCTCAATAGGTACTCCATCCTTTCCCTCCCTCCTCCCCTCCCCAGTTGCCCCCCCCTTGCACTCTCCCCCAATCTCCCTTCCTTTCACTCCACTCCTTCCCTCCCCTTCCTCCAATGTCCCTCTCCCTCCCATCCCCTGGAGCATCCTTTTATGTGAATGCCAAACCTCCCTCTGAGTCTTCCACCTTAATGAGGGTTCAGGACTCAGTAGCATAGGCCTGAGCCCCTTCTTGGGCACCTCCTTAGTATGGGAACTCTATTATGACTGTTTAATCCCTTGCCTCTATGGATCCTACTGCCTGGAGCTTTCTCCCCTGTGATCTATGCTAGACTTTGGGGGTCGTTGATATGTCAGCCATTGTGCAGGTCAGGCAAAGTCCAATTTTGGCTGCTGGAGCCCTAACTTGTGTGGAGTATCTTGCATATCGTTGATCCTCCCCATCTTTAGGCTCTTACAGTCTTGCCACCCCCTCTTCCTCAAGGTTTCCTGAGCTTTAGGTGGGGAGAGATTTGGCTGATTCCAGGTGAATAATGTAAGGTCTTTGGTGTTTTGAATTACGGTTTGTTGTTTTCAGTTTTGCTTTTCCTGCTCTGCATTTGGCTGCGTCCCAACTGGTATTGAAGGTCATCTCCTGACCAAAGATAAAAGACTGTTTAAATGAAGATCTTAATATAAGAGAAGACTCAAAGGTAGATGGAAGAATAGGAGTAGGACACAGCAGAGGGGGGTCAGTGTCCCATTTGCAGGATGGTTACATTCTATCTGCCTGTACCTATACCTTCCTTGATTGGTGAGATCAAACCTGTTCAGTTGCAAGTGACCAGGAAGGGAAGTAAGCTGCCCCAGATGTCTGGCTACTTACATGCAATAATTCAGTGGTGACCTATTTTCTCTACTGAAGTGTGATTCCCTATCTCCTTTTTGGGGACTCTCCTTCCCCTTCCCTCCTGTTTACAATCCTTTGCAATTATAGTAGGTATTGCAGAGATTTACCTTTGAATATGTCGTTAAGTGGGCTTAGAACTAGGATCCACCTATTAGGGAGTACATATGGTATCTAACTTTCAAGACAGTCTTAACCCCCAAGCCATCTTTCCAGCCTTGTCTTATTGATTTTTAAGTGTACAATTAGTGATGATAAGTATTTTCACATTGTTTCATGGTCAGCTTCCAACAGTTTCATTTTGCAAAACTGAAATTCTGTATCCATTAAACAACTTCCATTTGTCCCTGTTCCCAGTCCCTGAAGCCACCATTCTACTGTTTGATTTGACTCTCCCTCCCCCCAGCTACCTCATATGTGTGGAGTCCTTTGGTGTTTGTCTGCCTCATTTTACTTATGATGTCTTCAAATTTCATATACTTTATAGCATGTGTCTGTATATCCTTCCACTGCAAGGATTTTCTGTAGTTTAATATACACTCTCTGTTTATCCATGTTTATCTATGGACATGAGCTGCTTCTCTCTTTTGGATATTGTGAAAAATGCTGCATAAGTACAAGTGTGCAAATATGTATACATGTGCCTTCTTTCTTCTTGCACTGCTCCCCACCACACCTCTGGCACTTTCCTTCCATGAATCTGCTCTTCCCTTTCTGGAAGCATCCTTAATATGCCCTGACACCCTCTTCTCACTTCAGCCTTGCTGCCATGGTCCCAGATCTGCCCCTTCTCCAGATTCCAAATATACGTCATCTCCAGGAGCCTCCTCGTGGGTCTCCCTGCCTGAACCCTACTCACCTGTTCTCCCTCTCCAAGTGACATTTCCTATCCTCACACTGCCATGTTTTCCCGTTGACTTGAATCTGCCTCCCCACGTACACAGAGATCCAGCTTGGCAGAAGTGCAGTCTCCAACATGCTGGGCTCACTCTACCCTTTACAGACATGGTGTTTCCCCTGCTTCCCAACCGACCAAAGCACTCATGTCCCTGGGTCAACCTTAGTGTGCCATCCGCTGTGGTTGCCAGGATACCTGTCTGTGCCTTTGCCACGTCTTATTTTCCTCGACACACATCTTTCTTCCCACCCAGGTTACCGAGACAAGCATCGCAGGCTTCCTGAGCTCCCTGGAACACAGGCACTGCCCTAGTGTTGGCTGACAGAATAGGGGAATATATCATCGATGGAGAAGTTGATGTAGAAGATACTGACGTGCTCTTGGCAATGGCAGGCAATGGCTGACTAATGAGCAGATGGGACTGGAGGAAGGAAAGGAAGGCATATTGAATGTGTTTGCAAGAGAGGCTGAGAGGACTTAGCACTGCTGCTTGCTCAGCCCTTGGCTGATGGTGTAAGTGCCAACATCAACCCGTCCTGTACCTGGGAGGGCATCCCAAGAGCTGTTCTCGTCTGTACTCTTCCTGTCGGGGCTGACTGGGAAGCGGTCCAGGTGCTTCTTGCAAGGTGCAAAACGAAGCTCCGTTCTCACTTTCCTGCCCCCTGCGGCAGTGGCCAGTGTGTCTGTCTGATGCCCACAACGTTGAGCCCTCTTCATATTCCTCAGGCTCAACCCTGGGCATCTTTGCGGCAGATTTGTCATGGCAGGAGAGCTGAGGATGGAGGGCAGGGACATTTGGGCAAGTCAGAGATGCCAACTATGGCAGGCTAGACTGACCCAAAAAGTCTTGAAGATCTTTGAGGGACAATGCAGTATACTTTGATCCCAAAGAAGGTTTCCCAGCTAGGAAGGCTAGTGGAGGGAGCTAAGGTGATGGGACTTGAGTGGGCAGAAAAGAGGAGAGTGAGGAGGTGCCAACCCAATACCCGGGGATCTGCCCTACATCTTCTTAAAGCATTTCTTTTTGAGAACAAGAGCAGTTAGTGACATGGCTGATCTGGAATCTTCGAGGAAGACAAGGCAGTCCTCGAATTTACAGTGATCCTCCCACCTCTGCATCCCAACTGCTGGGATCATAGCGTAACTGACCTTTTCCAGCTCCTTTATAATATTTCTAAATAAAAATCCAAAACAATAAGAACCCCTTTATAACCACAATCCAGTTTCTAAAATCTTCAACCTTTGGCCTTCTAGTTTCATCTCCTTTTTTTTTATTTTATTTTTTGAGGTTCTTCATGTAGCTCAGTCAGGCCTCAAACTCACTCTGTCCTATGTGTCAGCGGCCTTAAATACTTGATTACAGTGCTGGGATTACAGGCGTTTGTCACTGGGCTTGGTTCATCTTTTGTTTTCTGAAGTTTGTTTGTTTGTGTGCTTTTGCAGCAGAGCTTCCTGCTAGTTAAGTGTTCTACTACTGCTACACGCCATCTTTTCTGAAGCATTCTAGACAAATTCTAGCTATTTTTCATGTCATCCCTGCCCACTTCTGTGTTCACTTCTAAAGATACAGGAACAACTTCTTGTCATGCTTAATGGAATGGTCGAACACCTGCATTAGCTCAAAATGCCTCTCTTCATAGATGTCTTGGTTTGAGTCACAACCCAAAGTCATCCCGCACACTGAGTCAAATGTTCTCCTAAACTAAATATTTCCCCTTCTCCGTCTTTTTGGCTCGTGTCACTGACACATTGAATTAATGTCCTCCAGAGACAGCCCCATGAGACTTGTCTGCTTCCTTGCAATGCCACTACTGCAGTTCGCCTGCATGGTTGCTGATAAATGACTGTCAAATGGTGTAAGGGAATAAGGGGTTTATTTTCTTACTGATAATCCAGTTCAGTCTGTCCAGCTTGATGGGAAAGCACGCACCAACACCAGGGCCAAGGGAACTGGCCACACCATCTCTACGTAATAGCTGAGAGAGGGACGATCCTTACTTGCCAGACCAGCATGTCTGGCCAAGTGTACACAAGGATCCCAACTTCCCCAACCAGCTCTCTGTATTTTATTCATCGAGTCATCCACCATGGGCTGGACCTTCCCCATCAGCTAGACAATCTCCTTCAGGTTTGTTCTAGGTTTAACTCACCTATTAATTCTCCACAAATGTGCCCAGAGCTCAAACCCTCAATTGGCAAGTTGACATTTGTGCCTAACCATGACAGTCACTTAACTTTTCTTCATCCCTGTATTTTTAAGAAAATGCAGGAAGTTAACTCTAACAGTATGGTGGTGTTTCTATTTAAAACACAATCTTTTGGTCAGAAGAGCCAGAGAATCCTTTGAAGATGATACCGAGTATTTCCTCCTCTATCTAGCTGGCAACGCGTGTCTAACTGCTCTGCATTTAGCGATGTCAGTGGGTTCGCGATAGTCTGGCCCTTCTCCCATCCATCCTGCACCTTCTGATTTTACACTTGATATATGTGTATGTGTATATGTGTGTGGTACAAGATGGCATTTGAGTATGTGTACCTTTGGAGGCCTACGGGTGACTTCAGGAATCATCTTGATTACTCTACTTACTTAATTTTTAAAATTTATTTATTTATTGTGTATATGTGTGTCTCTGCCTACGTGTCTGTGTGTGTCAAAGTATACTGTCTATGGCTATGTATGTTGAGGCCTAAGGGTGACTGCAAGAATTGCACCTACCTCCTCTTTGCTTCACTCTGGGATCTCCTAGCCTCTGTCTTCCAGAGGCAGAAGTACAGCTACCAACATTTCCAACATTTCTGCCTGGCAGTTTTACATGGTATCTGAACTCAGGTCCTTCTGCTTATGAGGCAGAGAGTCTCAACCCCTGAGCCATCTCTCCAGCCTTTTACCTCCTTATAGCTTTGCTCCTGAGCTTCTCAGGCTCTGTCTCCCAGTGCCGGATTGTAGGCTACTGCCTTTCCAGCCTGGCATTACTGGGGATCAAAACTCAAGTCCTTTTGTTTGTGAGGCAAAGGCATTAGCCCCTGAACCATCTCTCTAGCCCTCTTGATTTTATTTATTTAATTAGTTTTTTTTTGTTTTTTTGTTTTTTTTGACAGGATCAAGACTCATGTAGCTCACATTGTTCTCAACTTTGCTATGTAACCAAGGATGACCTTGAATTTGTGACTTTCCTGTCTAGCGCACTTGGGATTACAGGTGTACACTATCACGTGTGATTCATGCAGTATTGGGGTTAAACCAAGGGTCTCATGTTTGTCAGGCACACTCTACCAGTTGAGCTACATGCTCAATTTGATTTTCCAACTGTTTTCAACAATAAAGTTTTTTGATTTTTTCTTTAGTTTTTTTTTTTTTTTTCAATTGTGCGTGTATGCGTGTGTGTGTAGAACCACGGATGAATTTGGGAACCACCATGGACTGCCTCCACCTCCTCCTTGTTTACTCTGCCCCAGGATTCACAGGCTCCGCCCCACCAGGACCAGAAATACGCCCCCCCCTTCCGCCTGGCATCTATACGTGGGGTCTAGGATCCGAACTCAGGACCTTCGGCCTGCAAGGCAGAGGCTTAACCCCTGAGCCACCTCTCCAACCCCCTTTCTTTAGTTTTTTGAAACAAAGTCTTACCATGAAGCTCTGGCCAGCCTAGTACTTACCACTATGTAACACATATCAGCCTTGAACTTGTAGCAGTCCTGACTTAGCCTGGTATTACAGGCATATGCCACCATACCTGGATGGTACAGTAGGGGGGCTGGAGAGATGACTCACAGGATAAAAGTCTGCCTCACAAGCAGAAGTACCTGAGTTCAGATTCCAGATCCCAACTAAAAACGTCAGGCAGAAATGTTTATGGTCTGCACTTCCCTCCCTGGTAGGCAGAGCCTGGGAAATCACCAAGCGAAGCAAAAGGAGGTAGAAGCAATCCAGGAGGATTCCCGGAAGTCACCCTTGGACCTCCACAGACACACACAGTGTTCTTTCTCTCTCTCTCTTTCTCTCTCTCTCTCTCTCTCTCAATAAAGTTTTTTAAAAAGTTTAATGGTAAAGTTCAAGCATTTGTTTTATTTCATTATTATTTACTTATTTTTGCTGCTTTGAAATAAGTAGTGTAGGCTGGCTTTGAACTCACTATTTAGCCAAGGATGATCTTGAGTTCCAGATCTCCCTTGACTCTACTTTCCAAACACTGATTGCAGGTGAGTACTATTATATCTGACTAAACTTTTTTCACTGACTGGAAAGAAAAACTCTTGTATTGGTGTAGTGTCAGCAGGTTAATCAGAACAGGAGATAAGAGCCTTTCATGAAGGATGAAAAGGGGTTGGTAAGATGACTACGTGGGAAAAAGTTCTTGTTACTGAGCCTAACAGCCCAAGTTCTATCCCCAGGACTCACGTGAAAGAAGGAGAGAACTGACTTCCACAAGTTGACTTTGATTTCCGTATATGTGTTATGACATGGTCCCTCCAAACAAATAAATAAACATACATTTAAAGAAATGAAGGTTGGGGGTATAACTCAGGGGTACAACACTTACGTGCATATAAGGTAAGAGAGTCCCCAAGTTCGATTCCTAGCAAAACACACACAAAACACTCTGGATGACTGAACGACTAGGAAGCAGCAGTGGAAAAATCCAAGGACCTCCTGGCCAGGAGCCTGAGTTTGGGGTTGGCTCAAAGTTCTTTACTCAGGGAGTTCCTCTGACTATGTGGCGAGCTGTTCGTAGATCCAGCTTTACAAGCAAGCTCCCTGAGCTCCCTAGTCCAGCTCAGCTCTTTCATTAGTGCTGGTGAGTTTTGCCATGATGTCTGAACATCTTTGCCAGCACTGCTGGAAGCAGGCTGAGTTGGTAAGGGGTATGACAAAGTACCTTGTAAACTCTAGTGCAGATAGGAACCTTACTGAAGAAGGGTCTTCTGCCCATTTCCGTCACTGGCAGACGCTTCACAAAGCCAGGGCCAGAGAGGAGGCTTGGGGTGAGATGCAATGTGCTTCTTCCCGGACAATAAGATTCAACCCAAGGCTCCATGTAGATCACCAGCACCAGCAAAGTGGATCTGGCCGTCCAGCCTTTGCTTTGCAGCAAAGCCTTCAACTTGACCCACTAGCAGCCTCTGAGCCTTCGGTCCAGGCTGCCCCAGGTACCTTGCAATTTCCAGCTCAATCGACAGGCAGCCAGCTCATGCACACTAAACTACTGGGGGGATCCAGGCGTGACAGGTCCTGAGCGGACTGCCCGTGTTGAGTCCCTTGGAGGCAGAGATAGATATCTGATTCCCAGAATTCCTCCCTTCAGAAACAGCAGCAAGTGCGTGGTAAATGCATGTTGAAAGACCTGAGCTCCCTGTTCCCTGAGTGGGAGAGAAATAGATTGTCCTGAAGAGAAATCAGCCTGTGAGCGGTGAGGAAGACTGTCTCAGGCATCCACAGGAATTCATGGCTCCAACCTTAAGGGACTGCTCTACCCACTCTCCCACTAGCAAACCAATGCCAGTTAGCCAGAGGCGTTCTGTAGCGCTGAGGTAACCTAGTCCAAACCTCCAGTTCTTCTACAGATGGTGGGGGGCGAGTCTCAATCCTAGACTCTCAACCCACATCCTTTTCAGCACCCATAAGGTTGGCACTCATTTCCTCCCCCACCTCCCCACCCCCCAGAGATCTCTGCTAATTTCTTTGGCCTCAGATCCCTGGAACCCCCACCCTAGCCTCTGCCTGGTCTTCAGGAAAGACTGTCAGGGTCAGCTGAGCCCCAGGGTCTTGTTCTGACACTTGGCTTCATCCAGCCCAGCCCATACATCTTCGAGTGGCTTCCAAGTTTTCTTTTCCACATCACCTGCGCAGCTTCCTTTCTTGTTTTGTTGATTGCAATGCCGTCTCTGTGTTTGCTCTGGCTAAGCCTACGGTCCCAGAATCCAGTCTGTGAGAGGCATCAGATGGAGGTGGGGAAATGAGAGAGGGAGAGACGGGAGCCCAGACCTTTCCATTGCAGAGGAAGGGGAGATAGGTGGATGTTCAACCCTCCCATCCCCCATCTCTGGAACAGGGATGGGCAGCAAGATGTTCCCAGCCCCACTGTTAGCAGGTCTTAGCCTGTCCCGTTGCTAATTTGTTTTGAAGCCCAGCCCTAGAACTCTAAATGCTTCACATCTCCAGGAAGTTGGGCACCTTACGGAGCAGAGTATAAGTCCTCTGGCAATGAGTACCTGCTTCCAGTCTCTAGTCCTCCAGCCAAATGACCCAGGGAATTCCATTGTCCTACCACGTGCAAGCCAGGGACTAAGCCTTTCCTGCCTCTCCTTATACTGCCAGGCATTCTCAGGAAAACCCCGCAGGGACATTTGCCCCTTTCGATTTCACAGTGGGAAAGTTAAAAAAAAAACCTCTCCTCAGTCACCTCGTGATAGCCTGGAGTAGTCCACAATTCCTGGCTCCTGGCCCCAACTCTTGCTCCACTTCGTGCATCTCTCAGCTTGCAGAGCAAGATGGGAAAGCAGAGCCAGGCCCCAGGCACTGGGGTAGTGGCCAGCACTCTTGAGCTGTGCTGTGTGCATAGGCCAATACCAACAAGTGGTTTTTCATGTTCCCACCGAGCCTGCAGAGGGGATAAGAGAGAGTTCTAGTTGCATGACCACCTACCATCCTCTCTGTCGTCAGCTTGCCTGCATGGCCTGTGGTCTGTGTGCCCTCTGCAGCCTAGGATGGGACAGCCACCTTGGGCTACACAGGGGGCTTAAGGAATAAGCTTAGGGAAGCTGCCACAATCCCCACAGACTTAGAATGGCTGGCTTTGCCAGTTGGACCAGCCTGGCCCTTTTGGGGGAATGAGCTGTCGTTGGGGAGCCCTTTCCTCCAGTCACCACCCTGGTCTCCTCACCAGGCTTTGAAGCTGCACCTCTCTTTCATAAAAGCAAATGCATCCTTGTTTGTGTGCTCTTGGAAGAAGCTACCTTCTGCAGATTCCTCTCCTTTCCAGAACAAAGATCATTTGAGGTTAGGAGGTGAGTCACCTGCTAGCATGTGTGTGATCTGCTGAGCCAGCAGGAAGTCTTAGAAGACCAACGCATGCAGCCTGTCTTGCTGCCACCAAACAACGCCCCCATCCCTCTGCCTCCACTCTGTTTCCTGCTCATACCTTCACCCAGGAACATTGTTTGTTCTTTCAAATCTGGATGTCTGAGACAGCTCAGTGGGTAAGAGTGCTTGCTGAGAAAGCATGAGAACCTGAGTTCAAATCTCCAGCCCCCACATAAAAAGTCAGATGCGCCCATGAGCCCGTAAAACCCCAGCAATAAGCGGGACAGATGATTTAGGAGAATCATTGAGGTGTGTGGCCATCAGCCTAGTAAGAGATTTAGTAAGAGGCTCTGTCTCTGGATGGACAATAGCTCAGGGGTTAAGACTCTGTCTCCCAAGCAGAAGGACCGGAGTTCAGATCCCAGATCTCACGTAAAACACCCAGTTGGAAATCTCTATGTAGCCTAGGCTGGCCTTGAGGTAAGCATGCTCCTGCCTCTACCCCCCACTGCTCCCTGAGTGTTAGAATTACAGGCATGCGTTACCACACCCAGTGGTAATTGTCATTATCTAATATCACACTATGGAGTGCAGTCTGGTTTTGAACTCTCAGAACCCTCCGTCTTAGTTTCCCAAGAACTGGGGTCATACTTGTGCAACACGCCTAGCTATTAAAACTACAGTGAGCTGGTCTCTAAAGTCAGATTTTCAGGGTCCAAGTCCCTACCTCAATTACCTGTCAGTCAACCTGTCTGTACCCCAGTTTCTTCAACTATGGAGATATTACCTACCTCATGAAGTTGTATCAAATGAGTTAATAACACAACAAAGTACCTAGGAGAGGGCTTGGCCTACATGAGTATTTTGCTCTTGTTCAGTTTCTTCTTTTGGAAGTCAGTCTCTCCTTTTACCATGTGAACTCCAGGGATCAGATTCAGGTCAGCAAGTTTGAGCAAAGGTGTCTTACCTACCGAGCCATCTTGCCAGCCTTATAATTTTCTACTCTCAAAATCCTACTTTTAATTCTTTTTATTTCCATGTGTGTGTGTGTGTGTGTGTGTGTGTGTGTGTGTGTGTGTCAGAGAGAGATTGAGAATACATGCCACAGCACACATATGGGGGCATTCTTCCATTATGCGGTCTTGGGATCAAACTCAGATCATTAGGCTTGCATGGCATGTGCCCTGACCGGCTAAGCCAATTGACCAGCCAGATGGTCACTCCTGCTTTCCAATCCTCCTATGGCTCTGCATGGCCTTCAGGGTGGTGTCTGTCCCAGCCCTGCTCATGAGGCCCTTCCCACACATTTTAATGCTCTAGCTCCACCATCTCCCCTCTCTGCTGCCTTGAGCACTCAGACTCCCCTTGGCCCTCCTGGCTTAGGGCTTTCTGTCTCAAGGTGTGCCCGAAAATGGTTTTGACAAGTGGTTCCTTTAAAAAAAAAAATATATATATATATTATATAATATATATATATATATATATATATATGCATACCTAGGGGCTAATCCTCTGCCTTGCAAGTCAAAAGTCGTGAGTTCAGATCCAGGATCCCACATAAAAGTGCTAGGGAGAAATGGCCTGTACTTGGAAAGACAGAGTCTGGGAACTCCAGAGCAAAGCAAAGAGGAGATAGAACAATGCAGTGTGGTTACTGAAGTCATCTTTAGGCTTCCATAGGCGCTACATTGCCCTCTGAGACACATTTTGCTGTATGTGTCTATTTGCTACCTATATGCATATGTGTTCATTATAAAATCTCATTGGCCTAAAAAGTGTAAAATTGCACATAAATTTACAAATGATGCTAAAATACACACGCTCTTTAGTAACTTTCATAGTCAATTGCTCTGAAAAAGCAAAGTTTGGTTGCACACACAATTGTGTGGCAGATGCTTTAACTAGTAAGCCATCTCCCTACTATTTCAAATAGCTTTTTTCTTTCATACACTGGATAACAGCTCATCTGGAGACTACGATAGAAGGATTTAAAAAGTAGCCTGAGCTACACAGTGCGTTTGAGGCTAGCCTGGATAATTTAGTGATGCACTCTCTCAAAATAAAATAAATCTGGAGACATATAACTCATTGGTAGAGAAAATACTTTTTTAACATATATGAGAGGCCCTAGATTCAGCCTCCAGTACCGCAAAAGGAAAAGAAAGAAAGATTGCCTCAGTGTTTTGTGCTAGTCACATACAATAGTTACAGACACATCAAATGCTTTTAAATTTTATTTTTTTTTATTATTATTATTTATTCAACTGTGTGCATATGCGCGCGTGTCTGTGTGTGTGCGTGTGTGTGTGTGTGTGTGTGTGTGTGTGTAGAACCATGGACGAATTCGTGAACCACCAAGGACGCCTCCACCTCCTTCTGCCCCGGGATTCACAGGCTCCGCCCTACCAGGACCAGAAGCGCAGGCCGCCCCCGCTTCTGCCTGGCGTCTATACGTGGGATCTGGGATCCGAACTCAGGACCTTCCGCCTGCAAGGCGGAGGCTTAACCCCTGAGCCACCTCTCCAGCCCCAAATGCTTTTAAATTTAACCTGTACATGTTATTTTCTCCTTAACTTTCTTTTCTTGTTCTTTCTTTTTTCTCTTTAGTATTCAGAATTGAACCCAGGGCCTCATATGTGCTAGGCATATACTCTACCCCTATGTTATACCCCTAACCTTCCATCCCTTCCTTAAGTCTAGACCGGGGACTGATAAACCTATTTATAAAAGGCCTGACAGCAAAATGCTAATGTTTGCAAGCCACACTGTCTCTGGATGCTTAACTCATCCACTGCAACACGAAGCAGGTGTAGATAATGTATAAACAAACGAACGTGGGCAGGAGAGATAGCTCCAGGGTTAAGACTCTGCTCACGAACAGAAGATCTTGAATTAGGATTCCAGGTCTCACATAAAAAAATCCAGGTGGAAATGGCAGCAGCCTGCACTTCTGGCCCTGGTGAGCGGAGCCTGGGAAAACCCAGAGCAAAGCGAAAAGAAGGTAGAAGAAATCCAGGATGATTACCAAAGTCACTCTTGGCCCTCCACAGGGACACACAGTACCCTATGATACACACACACACACACACACACACACACACACACACACACATACACACACACACAATAAACAAATTTTTAGAAAATGAACATGTCCATGTTCTGATAACACTTTATTAAAATACTGATTTGAATTTTACACATTCTCCATATTATGAAATATTGTTCTCCTGAGGCTATATAGATAGATATAGATATATAGATATAGATATATTTGTCGTTGTTTTTGTTTTTTTCTGAGACAGGGTTTTGTTACTGAGTTCTGGATGATCTTGCTATGTAGACTAGCTGGCCTTGAATTTGCTGTGATTCTCAAGCCTCTTGCCCTACTAAGTGCTGGAATTACAGGTGTGTGCAATCACACCTGGCAAAAATCACTTCTGCTTTGGCTCATTTGTTTGGGTTTTGAAGCAGGATTTCACATAGCTCGGGGTAACTTCGAACTTGCCGTGTAATGTAAAATCACCTTGAACTCCTCCTCCTAGAGTCTGTAGCACAGTGGCTCATCCTGTGATTCCAGCACTTGGGAGGTTGAGGCTGAGGATGGGTGATTAACACTGGTTCAAAGCCAGTCTGGACTAGAGAATAAGACCCTGTCCTGACAAACAAAACCCCCCAAAACAAGCAAAAAACCCCTGTACTCCTGGCCTCCGCTCTCAAGTGCTGAGATGACAGGCATACACGACCATGTCCCACCTGTCTTTCATTTTGGGCACCTTTTTTCACTTTATTTCTTTGCATGCACACTGTCATACTGGGGACTGAATGGGGTAAGCAAGCTCTCTGCCACCAGGCTATTTCCCCAACCCTCTGCTTTACTTTTTATTTTGAGACAGATTGGCCTTGAACTTGGTCTGCAGCTCAAGCTGGCCTTGAACTCTCAGTCCCGTGTCTCAGCCTCCCAAGTAGCTTAGCGCAAAGGCCTGTGCCAACAAGCCCACTTTAAAAAGCCATTCTTGGGGGCTGGAGAGGTGGTTCAGGGGTTAAGCCTCTGCCTTGCAGGCAGAAGGTCCTGAGTTCGGATCCTAGACCCCACGTATAGACGCCAGGCAGAAGCGGGGGCGGCCTGCGCTTTTGTCCTGGTAGGGCGGAGCTTGTGAATCCCCAGGCAGAGTAAACAAGGAGGAGGTGGAAGCAGTCCATGGTGGTTCCCGAATTCGTCTGTGGTTCTACACACAGACACATACAATGCACACACATACACAAACAATTGAATAAATAAAAAAAAATTTTTTTTAAGCCATTCTTAGCTCGCAGGCTAGATTTGGTCTGCAGGGCGTGGTTTGTCAGCCCCAGGTCCTCACCAGTTAAACCCTGTGGTATCTGATTGTCAGTTTCACCCCTGGCCTTTTCCAACTACCAATTTGAAAGTCACCAAACCAGGAGCTGTGCATCATTATGTGGTCTCTTCCCCCTGAAGACACAATAGACGCCCGTACTTTGAAGAGCATAGATAATAGAAAAACGTGGTCATAATTAGGAGGTGATTATATATTGCCCTTTGTTTTTCAAATAATTTAGTTAATTATATGCTCATATAATTTAATTTTTAAAAGTGTGTGACAAGCAGTCCGTGGAGTCCCTGGAGACTTGGCGCTTGGCTTCTGTTGAGCGTGCTGGCGTGTCTCCAGCATAGCCGCCAGGGCTGCTCCCATCCCCACAGCTCTTCCTGGCAAGGGCCGACCACTCTCCCAGCCCAGTCCCACAGTCCCTGCCTTCCCTGGGTCGGGCATGATGCTCTCTGTCGGTTTCCACAGCCAGTGGGCTGCTCTCATTTTCATAAAGGCTGGGCGACTTCTGCTATTTTCTTGTCTGTTTTCATTTAAAAGAAGGACATGAGCACAAAAACCTACACAGTCTTGCTCCCTGCAGAATGCCAAGGGCTTAGGAAAAAGCGCACCAGGGAGAAGACACTGGATAAGGAAGTGTCTGAATCAGAGAGGGCTGAAGTTCAGAGACAGGACTGGAGAAATGGGGGGAGGGGAGACCGACCAGGGGATCAGAATGTCTTGGAAGGTGGGTCATCGGATGACCTCTGGTTGCTATGAGGGCCTTCAGGTGTTGTGTGTGGGTCTGTTCAGGCTGCAGACATCTTCTGCCCCTAACAAGCCCGGTCACCTCCTCTAGCCCAAGTCAGCCCCAGTTGTCGCTGCATTTTGTTTAAGATCCCTGGGACATCAGAAGGAACCTATACAAGAGAGCGTTCCCAGGCTCTAGTGACCTAGTCAGGGAATCCTTTGTATTTGGATTGCCACAGATGAACAGGAGCCAAGGAGGCTCTCCCCAGTAGGCCTGGGGTTGGAGGAAGGGATTGAGAGGGGCTCTATGGCGATGTGTAAGACTGACGCGGAGGTCCATTACAAAGAGAAGAGACATGAGGGAGACACATAAGGAATCTGAGTTTATGAGAGCTGAGGACCTGGCAGCCAAGGGGATCATGTTTAGCCTTGAGGCAGGAGGACATTAGGGCAGAATAGCTAGAAGTCAGGGGACTAGAGAGACACATGGAGCACGGCGAGAGGAAGTCTGAAGGGAGACCAGCCCAGGGCATCTGTCTGTTACGGCCCTCGGATGTTGCTAGGAGTTGCTAGGAGAGTAGGGAAGAGGAAAAGAGGGAGTAAAGGAATGTCAGGCGGAGATAGTCCTTTCTCAAGGCCACAGGGGTAGGGAGTCAGGGATTTAGGATGTGCGTTCAGGTCTGGGCACCACTACCTTCAGGCAGGGTGAACTCCTTTGCAAAATGGTGTGGCTGCGGCTAACAACGCTTCACATCACAGAGGGACATGCAGAGAGGTTCCTGATCCAAGCTTCGGCTGTTCCAGAGTCTCCTCCTGGGCCGTGAATTCCCCCAAACCTGGCCTAGGCTAGTCTTCTCCCCAGGGCATCCTGGCCTTCTACCTGCCTCCTGACAGCCCCGCCTCCTGGGGAGGCCCCGAGTGCCAGGCATCTCCTTTCCTCCTCAGCAGCAGTCCTAACGAGGAGGGGCCTCCTTCTCCTTGACCCACCATCACCTGTCCTTGCAGTCACTCTGCTTTCAGGACTTCACTTTTCCTTCCCACCGAGGGACCTTGGCTCCCACTCAAGCAGTGACCTCACGGGGGGGGGGGGGTTCCTCCACCCTCAGCCCTTCCCCAGCCCGTGGCACAGCTGTGACCTAGCCCAACCCAGCGCCTGTCTCTACAGTTCCTGGAGGCTGGCAGTCTGCAAGAAGCACTCGCCCATCTTGACCTTTGCCTGGGACCCACCCCTGCCTCTCCATTCCCAGTGACATATATGCACACCCCACCCTGGGGCCTAGGTTCCACTATCCACCTGTCCAGACTCGACTCGCTTTCAGTCTCGTTGCCCAGCATGCCTAACCCAGCCCGTGGTAGAACGCGACACTCAAGTCAGAGAGAAAAGCAAGAAGACGGTCTGAGGAGGCAACGTCTCCATGACCGACAGCCCTTCTCCAGCTTAGCAAGTTTGGTGAAAGACCTTGAGCAGGATAAACACTCAGAACCTCTAACATGCAAAGTTAAGCTCTGAGTCTCAGGAAGGTCGGTGACAACAGCAGGACTAGACCCCAGATCAGATCCTGCGTGGGGCCCCCATCCCTGCACGAGAATGTTTTTCTAGGGGTAGTCTCAAGCAGAGGACAGAGTCCTAAGGCCATGCAGCACCCCAGTAGCTGTGAGCGGCCCTGCTCTGGGAGGGTCCCCCTTGCCCTGCAATGTGTTGGGGGCAGGAATCCAGGCCAGCTCACCTACTGATGGGAGTGTCTTCCCGGTGGGTTAGTAAACGGGGGGGGGGGGGGGGAGCATCCTCCACACAGGCTGACAACAGGAAGCGTCCACTGCAGAGAACTCACAACCAATACAACTGGTTTATGTCCAGGCCAGGGGTTTGCATCTCAGGACCGGGATCCAAGGAAATGGTGACTAAACGCTGGTCTGTTCCTGTCTGTCATCACAAGAAGTAAGTCTAAACAGTGTCATAGATAAAACATACAGATGGGATAGACCACTCCCTCACCTCACTGGAAATGCCACGGTCTGTTCCTAACAACATATTCAGCCCCCATTTCCGGCTATCAAAGCCACGCTCTGTTCTTTGTTTTTTTCCTTCTTCCTTCCTTTCTTTCTTTTGACTTGATTTTGGGTCTTTGTTTTGTTTTCAGTAATTTATTTCAGTAATGTATTTCAGTATTTATTTCAGAGATTTATTTGTTCACAATTTTGGATACTGAGAAGTCCAATGACAACCAGACAACATGTTTGGGAATTATAATCTCCAGATGATACCTGGACACTTTGCCTTTACCTGGTAGAAGAAGGTGGGAAGGCAAAGAGCAATCGTTCTATCAGTAACCCATTTTATAATAATGCCTTTAATCTGTTGGCGAGGGCCGTGCTGAACCCCATGCTTAGTCCACTGGTCCCATTTCTCAGTAATGTCACATTGGGAAATGTTTGCAACACATCAGTTCTATGTGATACTTTCCAACTATAGTAAGATGAAACCACAAAGGATATCAAACTGTCACAAACAAACATTTCTGTATCTAATAATGGGGTATATTAAAAGGTAACAGAATATAATCAATAAACATGAAAATACAAAACCGGCATAATAATATTTTTTATTTACTTATATTTATTTCGGATACATTCTTGGCTTATATCTTCTTTTAATGCTCTTTTGCTTTTATTCCTCTCGCAAAATGAGAAAAAAAACTATACTAACAGCCTAAATGGTAGCTTATATTGGTTATGTTACTGCATTTTCATTAAATTTATAGCCATTAAAATATTATTTTTATATTATGTAGCATCCTTTGGAACATTATAATTATATTTTGCTTTATGACAATTTATTACTCACTACAGTTACTTTTGTCCTTTCTGTGACAAAACTCCAGGCATAAAAACGTAAGGAAGGAAGAATTTATTCTGGGTCACAATTTCAAAGACTTAGTGTGTGGCTGGCTGATTCCATTACTGTGGGCTTGAGGCTGGATTGTATGGAAGAGAATGCTGTTTACCTTGTGGTGTATGAAAGCAGAGACAGACAGGAGTCCAGGACAAGACCTATTCCCCCAGGGACACGCCCTCGCCAGTGAGCTGCTTCCCAGCTCCCCACTTTCCTAAAGTTTGCACCATTCCTTAAAACAGCATCATCAGCTGGGAACCCAGCACTCAGCCAGTGAGCCTGCGGGGGGATATGACAGATTCAAACTATGGAAGCTGCTAATGCTTTGAAAGGGAGACACCTTATCATTTTATGATTTTATTTATTTGCTTTTTTGAGTGTGTGTGGTATGTGGTACTTGAGTGTGTGTGCCTGTCGGGGCCCAAGAATGATACCAGAAACCATCCTGGATTGCTCTCTTTATTGTTTTGCTCTGCAGTTTCCCAGGCCTTCCAGGGCCAGAATTGCAGATCACTACTATATCCACCCAGCACTTTGGATCTGGTAATCCATACGTAGGTCCTTTTGCTTGTGAGGCAACGGTTTTAAACACTTGGCCACTTCCCCAGCCCAATAATTTGTTGTTGTTGTTTTTTTTAAGTTAAATTTTTAACAAAAACTTCAGGATGCTACACAAAATTTATTGAACTCATATACTTAATATCTTTGTTTCTTTTTGCCAAGTGAAATACCACTTGACTTTTCATGGGATTCTTAGTTAACATCCTTTTTACTCCAGGACTATGTGGGCTATCTTCTGTGTTAGGGTTCAGCAGAGGGAGAGAGAAGGAAAGGGGAAAAAGGAGAGAGAGGGAGAGAGGCTGGGAGGGAGGGAGAGAGGCAGGGAGGCAAGTAGGAAAGCAAAAAGGGGAGTAACTGATCTTAAGGAATTGGCCCCTCCAAGCTCTGCAGGTGGGCCAGCAGTTCAAAGGCAGTCTGTAGGGGGAAGTTCTTGCACAAGTGTGGCCAATTTTTGTTTAATTAAGATTCTCAGGTTCGTGCCCACCCAGGGACGCCCAAAAAAAAAAAAAAAAAAGATTCTCAGGGGCTGGAGAGATGGCTCAGGGGTTAAGCCTCTGCCTTGCAGGCGGAAGGTCCTAAATTCAGATCCTAGACCCCATGTACCCTAGACCCCATGTACAGATGTCGGATGGAAGCGGGGACGGCTTGCGTTTCTGGTTCTGGTAGGGTAGAACCTGTGAATCCCGGGGCAGAGTAAACAAGGAGGAGGTGGAGGTGGTCCATGGTGGTTCCAGAATTTGCCCATGGTTCTACACACACACACACACACACACACACCAACACACACACAATTGAATAAATAATAAAAAAAATTAAAAAAAAAGATTCTCAGCTGATTGAATGGAGTTAACTCATGAAGGATAATCTGACTTACTTAAAGGGGTTTGGGGGGATTTATTGAGATAGTGTCAATTATCCCAGGCTGGTCACAAACTCTAAGTGACTGAGCGTGATCTTGAATACATGGTTCTCCTGGGACCATCTCCCAAGTGTTGGGATTACGGCCTCTGTGCTACCACACTTTGCACCTATTTCTTAAATTACAAGAAGTAAGGCATGGCAGAAGCCTTACTCGCTCAGCAGGCTGAGGCATTAAGTGTTGTCTGAGAACAACAGAGTGAGGCCCTGTGTCAAAACTAAAATGGTCTATTTTTGCATCTCCCCTTCTGAGCAACTTAAGAAGAACTGACCTTGCATTTTGCTTTTCTTTCTGGTGTTGGGGATTAAGCCAAATCCTTGTGTAAGCTACGTGAATGCTCTATCACTAAACTACATCTCCAGCCCCAAGCAATACTAACCTTAGAGTACTCTTCTCTATGCATTACTCATTCTATTGTTCAACGGTTAGAAAAGCCCTCCCAAGTGCTGGGTGCTGGACGGGAGTAGGCAAGGAGATCCCACCTTGGGTTGGAGGGCCCTCAGGGCAAGTGGAGAAGCTGTTGAATAAACAAGGAGTTACAATGCAGGAATCAGAGGTAACAAGCTCAGGGCCTAAGAGCTGAGAGTCAGAATGCAGCTCCATAGGTAGTGGTCGCCTATCGCGTGAGAAGTCAGGGGGTTCAATCCTTAACACCACATAAACGGGTATGGTGGCATGTGTTTGTGATCCCAGTGCCCAGAAGTGAAGGCAAGGACTGGGGAGATGGCTCAGGGATTAAGCCTCTAACTCATAAGCAGAAGGTCCTGAGTTCGGAAACCGGATTCTACATTAAAAATGCCAAGTGGAAATGGTGGCGGCCTGTACTTCCAGCCCTGGTGGACAGAACCTGGCAAACTCCAGAGCAAACAAAGAGGATGGAGGTAGAGCAATCAGGATGGTTCCCAAAGTCACCTTTGGACCTCCACAGGCACATGAAGTGCCCTTTCTCGCACGCGCGTGTGTGTGTGCGCGCGCACACACACACACACACAGCATCCCCAGAGCCCACATGGTGGGAAGAAAGTACCGACTTCAAAAAGCTGTTCTCTGGCCTCCACACACCTGGCCTGCATAACTTTTTTTCTGTCTCTGTCTCTGTCCTCTCACACACATAAAAATTAAATATAAAAAGTGAAAGAGAAAGAAGAAAGAAAGGAAAGGAGAAAGAAGAGAAGAAAGAAATAAAGAAAAAGAAAAAAGAGAAGGAAGGAAGGAAGGAAAGAAGGACGGTGAGAGAGAAAGAAAAGAGAAGAAAGAAAGAAAGAAGAGAAGAGAAGAGAAGAGAAGAGAAGAGAAGAGAAGAGAGAGAAGAGAAGAGAAGAGAAGAGAAGAGAAGAGAAGAGAAGAGAAGAGAAGAATCCAAAGTGCATTTAATGAACCCCATGGCATTTTACCCCCTGATCTTTCATGGCTCTCCCAGGTTTGGTGCTGAGAAAGGCAGGATCTTGTCCTTAAGGGATTTACATTCTAGTAAACCAAAAGGTAATAAGGGATTATAAAACGCTGGCACCTACGCATAAAGAATTATTTTCACATCTGTTTTGGAAATACATAGCTTCTTATTTTAAATATAATAATACCCATCAAAGAAAATGTGAGAACTGAAAGAAGTAAAAATAAATTACTCACAACTCAGGATAACATAATACCCAGTGATGCTTTCGCTCCTTTTCATCCATTAATCCAAGGACTTTGTTGACATCATTGAAAATGACTCTCCGTAAGCCTGTTTGCATAGAGCCCTTTTCACTTAAAATAGCACGTTCCTAGAATGATTCTCAACGCTTAGATCTGTGATTTTAGTAATGAAGAGACAAACCAGAATGCACTCCGTATAGTCTATTTTCAACACCGGATATTTCATTTGCTTTCAATTTAATATCTCTTTTTCATTCCTAAATATACTTTTATAAATTCAATGCTTCTTTTTTATTTTTTGTCCTTTGTCTTTGTGTGCATGATGTGTGGAGGTCACAGGACAACTTCGTGGTGGAATCTGTTCTCTCCTCCCACCATATGGGTTCCAGGGATCAACCATAGGGATCAGTCTTGCGTGCCTTCACCTACTAACCCATCTCACCTGTGTGTGTGTGTGTGTGTGTGTGTGTGTGTGTGTGTTCATGTGTATGTGTAGGCTGTATGTGTGCATGCAAATGCACATATGTGCATGTGGAATCCTGAAGTTGGTATTAGGTGTCTTCTTCGATCTCTCTCCACTTTTATTATTAAGGCAGAGTTTCTTGATTGAACTCAAAGCTCGACAATCAGATCAGCTATTGAGCCAGATAACCCTGTGAATTTCTTGTCTTTGCTTCTTGAGTGCTAAGATTACAGACCGACCTGAATGAACTCCCATCCTCTTGGTTGCAGGGCAAGCAGTCTACTTGCTGAGCCATCAATTCCTCTGCCCCTGTGGCCTCTAAATTTTATTGTTTTGACACTAAGAATAGCATGGCAATGAAACAATGGACGATTCCCATTGGCAAAGGCTTTGTCTACAAATCTCCAAGTATTTTCTCGAGGGGGAGTCCACAGAAATGAAATAAATGAGCAAAGGCTAATCCTTTACATATTTATCTCTAGAACACCTCAGTTTTCAGATGATCCCAAATGGTCTTCTTCAGGTGCCCCTCCCCACCCCTCTCAGTCCCCAGCTTCTTCCACCTTCTTCCACCTCTTGAGAAACAGAAAGATAAAATCAGGAGGGGCTGGTACAGGCTGAGATTTTTCTCTGCCCTAATTACAAGAAAGTGTTTTCCTTGTTCCTGTCTGTGAGTAACCAGCTTTCTCTGTGTCTTCACTTTCTGATGAGTAACTGGAAATGCGTGTGCTTCTCTGCTTGAACTTTGTCACAAGTGTCCGTGCCAAATCAGTTAAAAAGCCTTTCAAATGCTTTCAAAAGTAAATAAAATAGACACCCCCCCCCCAAAAAAAGACGAGCTAATAGGTGCTAAGTACTTAATGCAATGCCCAGCATACATTAAGGGCTAAAATGGTAATTGCTCAGTAGAATGCATGGAGCCCCTTCCAGAACCAAGACTCTGCGCTTGACTCTGGAAAGCCAGGAGCAAACAAAACAGACAGAATTATTGCCTTCTGATCAGTCTTGCTTATTGGTCAAGATAGCCTTATTTTACCCCAATAAGTGTCAATCACAACTGTTAAGTGCCAGAGCTGTGGGGTCAGCATAAGGCAATAAGGGTTCACCAGGGGAGGCATGAGTCAATGTGATGAAGAATTTCCAACCAGGTTGGCAGCGCATACTTGTAATCTCAGCACTTGGGAGGTTGAGGCAGGACCATCTCAGCTAGGGTTACACAGTGAGTTCCAGACCAGTTTGGGCTATATAGTGAGACTGTTTTGTTGTTGTTGTTGTTGTTGTTTAAAGTAATTTCCCAGGCAGACTGAGCGAAAGCAAATTGCCAGATGTAGGTGCAGGAAGCAAGGTTGAGGGCGTGAAGGCTTGGTGCCAGCGCTCAGTCGCATGAGATGAAATGAAACCCTTTTGCCTAGAACCCGACAGAGAGAGAAGGTAAGGAGTGTGGCAAACCCAGGTGAGGAGCCTGACAGAGGCCCTGGGCTGGGAAAAGCAGGGCAGTGGCTCAAAGGTGAGCACGTGTCACGTGGGATTCAGGAAGCTGGAGTGGCTGGAGACAAGAAGGAAGTTGACAAGGGGGAGGCAGAGATGAGGCAGTGAAGGTGAGCTAACTGAGAGCAACAGTCCAGAGGACTCAGAGTGATGTGGCCGGGACAGCTGGTTAAGAGCTAGGCGACCATGCTGGGGATTGTATCACAAGGACGGGGCTGTGCCACAGAGATGACTAAGGTGATGAGGACAGACAAGGACAGTCCAGGTGACAGGAGGGATGGGAAGGAAGCTAGTAAGAGACAGGGCTGGGGTGGAGGCAATTGACAAAGAGTTGGCTCAGATTAGCACCAGGTTTGGGCATAGGGCTGGGTCAGGGATCCTGGCAATGATGGAGCAGGTGACACCATGATGGGAACTAGGTCATGTGACGGCATGGGCATGAAAGGGGCAGGGATTGTTATACAGGGATGATGGTGAGGGTGACAAGTGAATGACAGGGCTAGAGATGAGTGATGGCCACCGAGGTGACCCAAGGTGGCAGAAAGTGTGGGTGGTGATGCTGTCTGTGGTGATGGCAAGGTAGAGATACCCACTCTTTCCCTGCACCTGTTTCAACATCGGAACTGTTTCCTAGGCCACAGGCCCTGTGACTCAGTACCATGTATCAACCATGTCTTTGATAAGATCTTGAGGCACAGCCACAGTCAGGGATGCCAGCTCAGCACCCCATTCTGTCTGTGCTCAGGCCCGTGGAGGGATCCGGCATGGAGCTTTGGTGTCATGTGACCTCCTCCCTCTTGGGTCCACATCCACCAAGGTCCCTTAGCCTTTATTTGAGGAATACAACTGCTGCTACCACCGTCTCACTGGGACTTTGTTTATTCTCCCAGACTTTTTCCACATCAGAACTCTTCCAGCCTTCCAAAGCTTTCTCATAACCTCCAGGAGAAGAGAGAAAGGAGGGCAGGCTTTGAGGGTGGTAGTTGAATAGGCCCATCTATTTATCCCAAGAATGCTGATATGAACACTGTAACATACGAGGGGTTGGCTTTTATAACCAGATCCGTTTTCCTGTCTCCATGAACGTCTGGGTGGACAGGCTTTGTAAACACCAATCACTATCCATCTGGAACAGAGGGACAAACTGCTTTTTCTTTGTTTTATTGGATTTTGAGACAAGGTCTTATTCAGTAACCATGGTTGGCCTAGAACTTTGTCATAGTTAGGCACAGGTATCAACTTGACAGTTGAGGGTTTGAGCTCTGGGCACATTTATGAAGAATTAGTAGTCGAGTTAAGCCCAGAGCGAACCTGCAGGAGATTGTCTAGCTGATGGGGAAGACCCAGCCCATGGTGGGTGGGATTAGGCCCTGGAATAAATCACGGAGAGCTGGTTGAGAGAGTGGGCATCCTTCTATTCATTTGGCCAGACATGCTGGTCTGGCAAGTAAGGATCGTCCCTCTCTCAGCCATTACATAGAGATGGTGTGGCCAGTTCCCCCGGCCTTGGCATTGGCGCATGCTGTCCCATCAAGCTGGACTAAGAACTGTAACCAGGAATCATAAGAGAGAATAAACCCCTTGTTCCTTTAAGCCGCTCCATGATCATTTATCAGATGCAGGCGAACTGCAACAAACTTGCTATATAGATCAGACTGACTCATGCAGCAATCCTCCTCCTGCCTTAGCCGCCCACATGCTAGGACTGCAGGTGTGAACAACCACATCCAACCAACAGCTTTATTATTATTATTATTATTATTATTATTAATTCAATTGTGCGTGCATGTGTGCGTGCATGTGTGCGTGTGTGCGTAGAACCGCGGACGAATTCCAGAACCACCATGGACTGCCTCCACCTCCTCCTTGTTTACTCTGCCCTGGGATTCACAGGCTCCGCCCTACCAGGACCAGAAACGCAGGCCGCCCCCGCTTCCGCCCGGCGTCTATACGTGGGGTCTAGGATCCGAACTCAGGACCTTCCGCCTGCAAGGCAGAGGCTTAACCCCTGAGCCACTCTCCATCCCCAACCAACAGCTTTTTAAGCCCTGAAGAGAACAGGGTTCCATTGAAAGAAATCTCAGGGATCTACGTCAGTGCATCTTGGCTTAGCTAAATACTTTACCTCAAAATTGAGCAGTCAGAGGAGGGAGTGTTGTACTCACGTAAATCTCAGCACTTGGAAGGCAGAGGCAGGAGGGTGAGGAATTCAGAGTCAGTCTCAGCTATGAAGTGAATTGGAGGTCAACTTAGACTTTGTGAGACCATCTCAAACAAACCAACAAACAAACCCCTATGAATAGTCAAAAAAAGGGGGGGGAGTAAAAGGCTAAAGTCAGCAATGGGTGCTAAATAGAATAAAAGCACCAGCAAGAAGGGAGGGAAGCTAAAGTGACTTAGAAGAATGGGAAGGTCTTCATCATTTAACTGGAATTTGTTGGTTTTGAACAAAGTAAACTTCATCTCTCCAAACTTCACACATTTTGTTACTAAAGTAGACCTGCTAGACAGGAGGGACCTCCCTCTCCAGTTTCCTTTTCTTTGTAAATTTTATTGAGATATAATTCATGGGACTGGAGAGATGGCTCGGGGTTAAGCCTCTGCCTCACAAGCAGAATGTAAAATGCCGGGCGGAAATGACGGTGGCTCGCACTTCCTGCCTTGGAAGGTGGAACCTGGGAAATCCCAGAGCAAAGCAAAGGGGAGGTAGAACAATCCAGGGTGATTCTTGAAGTCATCCTTTGGCCTCCACAGTCATACAAAATGCCCTCTGACATACACACACACACACACACACACACACACACACACACACGATAAAGTTAAAACAAAAAAGTTCACATGCCATAATATTTTACCCTTCTAACTAATATTTTATATTACTAAAGTATACAATTCAGAGCTGGGAAACAGTTCAGTGATAAAGTGCTTGCCCTGGGTTGATTCCTAGCAACACACACACACACACACACACATGCACATACATCAGTGGATTTTATGGGGTTTAGTATTTTCACAGATTTATGCAGTTATCACCATTGTCTCATTCCAAAAAACACTTCTTTACCCCCAAAAGCAACTACGTACCATTAGCAGCTGCCCCAGGTAACCCTCTGTCGTTCATACAGCCGGTGGCCTTTTGTGCCTGGCTTCTTTCAATTATCGTAAAGACTTTTTTTGAGACAGGATGATAGGCTCACTATGTATGCCAGGTTGACCTGGAACTTCCTATTAATATCATCCCGCCTCAGCCTTTTAAGTGTTGAGATTACAGACATGGACCACCACACGGGGCTCGTTCTTTTTTTTTTTTTTTTAATCAGGATGCAGAGAAAAAAGAAAGTTCCACATCTGGATTAATGACACATTAGGGTTTAGGTTAAAATGGAGGTAAAAATGTCAGGGCCCCAACTTTTCCTCCTTTCAATTTGACAATTAGGATTGACCTGTTTCTGATAAGTATCCCACCTCCTTTCAGTCCTGTCCCAACTACTTAAGTACAATTTTTAAAAAATTAATTATTTATTTTCAGAGAAAGAGAGAGAGAGAGAAATACCTCATGCCATGGTGCATTATGAAGATCAGAAGCCAATTCTTTCCTTCCATCACGTGGGCTTCCAGAAATCTACCTCAGGTGGCCATTTTGCAAGTGGTAAGCTATCTTGAAGGCCCTTTAAGTACATTTTGTACACATTTGTCTAGGTCTTTCACTTAATCTTTTAATTCTCACATGAAACCTTTCATGCCCCCCTCATAGATAAGCCCCCTCCCACTGCCACTCCTTCTGGTTTCCTGGACGACCCTCAGGAACTTTCTACTCCCAGATAGCTTTGTCACTGCCTTCTTCAATTTCCTTCTCCTTCTGTCACGTGAACCTAAGGTGTCAGGATCCCGGAAAAAAATTGAGAACAATTATCTCACAGAGCAGAGCATCCTTGTAATCCTGAGAGGGAACTAAAGCTGTGAATTAAAAAAAAAAAAAAATCACCATCAAACAGCTTAAGGGAACAAGGGGTTTATTTTCTTATAATAGTCCAATTACGTTCTTAGTCCAGCTTGCGGGACGGAGAGCATGCGCCAATACCAGGGCCGAGGGAACTGGCCACACTATCTCTACATAATGACTGAGAGAAGGACGATCCTTACTTGCCAGACCAGCTTGTCTGGCAAAGTGTACACAAGGATGCCAACTCTCTCAACCAGCTGTCTATATTTTATTCCAGGGTCTAATCCCACCCACCATGGGCTGGACCTTCCCCACCAGCTAGAAAATCTCCTGCAGGTTTGTTCTGGGCTTAACCCAACCACTAATTCTCTACAAATGTGCCCAGAGCGCAAACCCTCAACTGTCAAGTTGACACCTGTGCCTAACTATAACAGCCTAGTAATGGTAAAAAGAGAGGATGGAATAAACCCAGAAATATCCATGAGGTATTCTCTTCTCTCACTGCACATTCTTCCAAACAGTGTCCTTGGGGCAATGTAAAGGGGAAATATAATATTAACACAATACTCTCTATGACTGGAAAGATTCTTGCTTTATTAAAATGCATACTCACCTCTGGAGGGCATATGGAAACTCCACTGACATGGGATGGCATGAGGTGGTCACATCGCCCTGTGGAACACCAAGCAAGATTGAATTTAGTGTGGTTACATTCTGTCCTAGGCAGCAATATCTTCTGATAGAAACAGATTGAATGCTTACTTTTTCATTTGAATAAAACTTTTTTAACAGTAACAAGTTTATTTTACAATTAGCAAGAATATAAACACACAACACTTCTTAATTTAAGGAAAATAAGAAAACCTTAGACAATTTCTATCGTACAAGTAAAACCTTTGCCTACAAGAAAAACCCACTTAATCATTTTGGTCATCATCCTAGTATTTTTTTTTTTTTTTTCCACTTGGAGACTTGGGTCCACCAGCTGTTTTTCCCATGATACACATTTGACTAAATTTAAAATTAAATTGACTGATATCCATACACACATCTTGGAGCTCTCTATATCTGGGTTCCCCACCACAAACTCATTTGGTCTCTGTTGAGATTGAGGTCTGGTCCCCAGCACCCCCTTCTGCCTCCCCAGCCTGGTGATGATGTACAGGTTCACATGCGCCACTAAGAGAGAACACTGGGAGACTTTGCCTTCCCGGAACCTGCTTCTCTGGATCTCCTGACCTGGCTTCGTTCACCTTTCCAGCTTCGCTTGCATTCTGAACTCCAGCACCGAACTCTTCCAACTTTTGCAGGGCATCTGATTTCCTGTTTTCACGCTCTTGCACAAGCGGTGGCCTCTACCTGGAACACCCCTCAGCTATTTCCTTCCCCTCCTTCAAGTCTCGCTAAAGAGGTGCAGAGCCAGTTTCATGCACAGATGATCTGGGTCCTAGGAGGACCTTAAACTTGATGGAAGATTGAACTTTCTTCCTACTTGTCCAACGTTATTTAGAAAACAAACTTTGGGACCCACAGGCACAACCTTCCCTTAAATATTTTGTTATGGGGACCAGTGAGATAACTCGGCAGGAAAGGTGCCTACTTGTAAACCCGGTGACCTGAGTTTGATCCTTGCAAATCCACATGGTGGAAGGAAGAGAAACGACTCCAAGTTGTCCTCTAACCTCCACGTGTGCACCATGGCGTGCATGTTCTCTCTCTCTCTCTCCCTCCCCCCTTCCTCTTCCTCTTCCTCCTCCTCCCCTCACCTTTTTCCCTTCTTCTCCCTCAAGTAAATAAATAGGGTCTTCTTGTGTAGTCCAGGCTGGCTTCCAAATTTTGATTCTCTGGCTTTCAGTCTCCTAAGTGCCAATATTATAAGATTATGGGTGTGTGCCACCATGTCCAGCTTTAAACTATTTGAACTGGAGTCTTGTACTTTCGTTTTGTATTGAGTTCTACAAGCCACATACAATCTTCTCCACCCGCTCACAGTACCAGGGATTGAATCAGGCTCTTGTGCGCGTTGGACGAGCGCTCTACCGCTCAGCGCCTCCCAGCACTTCTTTGACTGTATCTGAAGCTCCTTCATGGAATAGAATTTACGTGGATAAAACCTGGAACCACAAGGTAGGCTCTGGTTTCCTTTCCTAACAGTCCTCAGTTTCTATTTGGAAGTCTGTTTCCTCTAGAGACTAAAGGTGGGCGTGGAATTTAGGCTGATCCAATCAGTCAGGCCATTCTTGTGTGGTCATGTGACCAAGGTGTGGTCATGTGACCAAGCTGGTCCAATTGGAGACCATCTCAACGTGTTTGTTGGAACGCTTAACAAAAGATGTGTCCTCTTTCCTGGTGGACTTTAATGTAAAATTCTATCCCAAGAACTGCTCTCTGCTGCCTTGATCCCACGGGGATCCAGCATTCTGGTGAAACCAACAACACAGAAGCAAGAGAGAAGAGACAAAGTAGTGGATACTGGATCAATCCTCATCTGTGGCTCATCTAATTTTTTCTGTTCTGACAGTTACCATTATGACCCAGGCTACATGAGATCTGTGTTTCATTTTTTTTTGCATCCAGAGGCTTCCAACTGGTGTGTGTGTATAAGAGGGCACTTGAGTATGTATGCCTATGGAGGTCTTAAGAGTGACATCTGGAATCATCCTGAATTGTTCTACCTCCTTATTGCTTTCTCTGGGGTTTCCCTTCCAGGACCAGAAGTGCAGGTCACTGGCATTAAAAAAAAAAAGGGGAGGGGGGCGGGTGAAGATCTGAACGCAGGTCCTTTGGCTTGCTAGGCAAAGACTTTGACTCCTAAGTTACCTTCCCAGGCCCCACTGGACAAATATTCTTATATATATCTTGCTCATCATAATATCCCTGATACTTATCAGAGCCTGGCATAAAAAAGATACTTGTGCTAAGGATATAGCTCAGTGACACAGTAACATGTACCCAGTCCAGTACCACAAGAGAGAGAGAAAGAGAAAGAGAAAGAGACAAAGAAAGAAAAAGAATGGAGAGAGAGAGAGAGAAAAGAGAG